>PVKC010050466.1:0-10567 GCA_004027635.1 Crocidura indochinensis
CCATAAGGTTCTTGATGCCAAAGTCACTTTCTATGTTCATGCAAAAATCATAAAGCAAACTTTAGAAACCAAGGAACTCGAATGTAAGCCGCTGTGACTGACGCTGAGAGACTCTCCCGAGGCGACTGAATTTTCCTTCTGAATGACTCTAATAATTAGGACCTTCTTCCTACAGGGCTGGAACCAGCTGCTCTCTAATTTTCTCATTTACTGCATAAACGAATGAATGAATGAATGACAACTTAACTAGATCCAGGGGAGCTAAGACACCTTAGTTTTATCGAATTTTTCACTAGCAGCTTCGGCAACACAGACATTGCAAATCAAAGATTTTGAAGGAGCCAAATGGGGTGGGCACCATTTTTTTGTTCCTCCCCAGAAATTCCTTTTCAGCTAATGAAAATACACTCCACAAACACAGTCACATAACACTTATAGCCAGTTATTTAAACTTCATACCCTGAATATAGGTTTTGGGGTTCTTGCATATTTTGGTGCCACATCAGTGACGCTCAGGGGTTACTCCAAGCTCTGCGCTCAGAAATCACTCCTGGCAGGCTCAGGGGACCATATGGGATACTGGGGATCAAACCTGGGTCGGCCTGTGCAAGTCAAACGACCTCCCCACTATGCCCTAGTTTATTTATTTATTTTTTGGCCATTCCTGGCGGCACTCAGGGATTACTCCTGGCTCTGAGCTCGCCCCTGGCAGGCTTCGGGGACCTTATGGGACGCTGGGAAGCTAATCCAGGTGGGGTGCATGCAAGGAAGACACCCTTCATCGATAATAGCTCTCCAACCCCATCTAGTATAAATTTGTTTGTTTTTTGTTTTGGGGTCACACTCAGCAGCGGTCAGGCGTTACTCCTGATTCTGCGCTCAGAAATCACTCCTGGCAAACTGGGGTTGGGGTGGGGAACCATATGAGATGTCCGGGATAGAATTGGGTAGGCCGCGTGCAAAGCAACCGCCCTACCGGTTGTGCAGAGCACTCCAGGCCCTGCACGGACGCTTCATAGCTAGTTGGGGCCAAATCAGATTGTGCTCAGGGATCATGCAGGGGGTCTTGTGGGACCATCCGATCCAATCTGGGTTGCAAGGGTGCTAGAAAAGAGCCTCATCCGCTCCCCGTCTTGGAAGCATTTTCAAGGGACTTCCAGCTCCCAGAAGAGGAGTGATATTTTTGTTTGTTTGCTTGCTTATTTTGGTTTTGGGTCACACCTGGCAGCACTCAGAAATCGCTCCTGGCTTGGGGGCATCATATGGGACTCCAGGAATCGAACCCAGGTCCGTCCTGGGCCAGCAGCGTGCAAGGCAAGGCAAACGCCCTCCTGTTTGCACCACCACTTTGGTGCACCAGCAAGTGGGCGAGACGTGGAGGTGGGAGAGTGACCTGAGGAAGAAGAAGAAGGAACCCGAAAAATGGGAGCTGCACAGCACAATGCAGAGGGGCTCCCTTCCTGACCCCCTGAGGGCTGGGCCCCCCAAAACCTTCCAAGTGGGGTGCCCCAGTCCAGTTGGTTAGTGGCCAGCTCCTGAGAAGCCTGAAGCAAGGAAAAAAACCTTTGCTCAGGCCCCCAAGCCACCCCCAACTCAGAGAAGGGTTTCGGGGCTCCTCTAGGCCGCACCACAGCTCTGGGGGTATGACTTGGGGCCTCGAGTTGAGGCGGGAAACACCCTGGGAGGAGAAGAGCAAGCTGAGGGGGTGCCCCTGCTAGGTACCTTCTCAACAGCCTGGACTTTCTGCCTACAAACGTACCTGACCCGCAGATGCCTCCAAGTGAGGAAGCCACCAGCAGGTTCCAGAAGGTTCCTTCCAGCAGCGCAGCCACAGACACCAGGAGCCTTCGGACACCGAGTGCGCATGTGCGCCTGGCCTTCTGCGCAGCCGCAAACGCGCTAGTCGTGGCCCCGCCGGCTTCCAACTTGCAGTCAAGTCAGTCGGTCACCTTGAGGCCAGGTCTTTCAGCAGCCTGCTGGGGTTGCTCATGTTTTGGGGTTTTTTGTTTTTGTTTTAATTTTTATTTTTTAATTAATTAATGAAAACGCATTCCATAGTGGACATAACTGCTAATAATATATTTTTAGGAAGACCAAAAGCAACATGCTTGTTTTTTTTTTAAATAGAAAGTTGAAAGAACAACTAAAGAGATGGAAGAGAAAGGAAGGAATATTTTTTGAAAAACTATTGGCTCACAATGAATTCATTGAAGCACCAGCAGAAACTTTAGTAAAGTTCTTCTCAATGTTTTAATGGGTTTTTTTTATGTGTAGATGTCATCGCCTGGGATTGATTTTTTTTTCATGGCTTGATAAAACATACACTCAGTTCTTGCTGGTACTGTTATTTACAACATAAAGACACAACAGCCTCTTTACCCAAATTATTTTTTTAAATGTCTTGATTTAAACTACCTTGATTGCAAATATGATTGTAGTTGGATTTCAGTCATATAAAGAACACCCCCCTTCACTAGTGCAACATTCCATCACCAATGTCTCAAATCTCCCTCCTCCCCAGCCCTCACTCCCCACCTGTACTCGAGACAGGCTTTCTACTTCCCTCATTCATTCATATTGTTATTTATCAAAATTATTTAAAAAAATTATTTTTACAGCGGCCAGGAACATAACATATACAGAGCTCCGTTTTTATTTATTCAGTAGGATCCCAATGTTTCCCGGTATCCCTGAGAGTTATTAGGAAGTAGAATCAAAGTTCTAAAGAAAAAAAAAAAAGGTTAAATCACTATTCAGAGCCCAACGCTTTGATATATATATCTTTATTTTTAAATTTGTATTAATTTGTGGGTAGGGGGTGTGTGGCCCCTCCAGTAGTTGCTGTTTAACCAGCTCTGTTGTTTAGTGGTAGTGTCTGTGGATGTTGTGCTGTGACAGGGCCTTGCCTTACTTGCTGCCCACCTTCCAGGAGGTCTCTGGGGCCTACAGGGTCACATAATGCAATTCTGGATTTGCAAGGTGATGAGGGGTTTCTATGGTTACAGCCCCCACATGGTGCCTGGGAGATGCATTTTTTGGGGTTGTTTTTTTTGTTTGTTTGTTTTTGGATTTTGGTTCACACCCAGCAGCACTCAGGTGTTACTCCTGGCTCTGTGCTCAGAAATTGCTCCTGGGGCCCAAGCGATAGCACAGTGGTAGGACCTTTGCCTTGCATGCAGCTGACCTGGGACAGACCTGAGATCAATCCGTAGCATCCCATATGGTTCCCCAAGCCAGGAGCGATTTCTGAGCACATAACCAGGAGTAACCCCTGAAGCATCACCAGGTGTGGGCCAAAAACAAACAAACAAACAAACAAAAAAAGAAATCCCTCTTGGTAGGTTCAGCTGGGATTCAAACCACCATCCGTTCTGGATCAGACATTTGCAAGACAAAAGCCCTACCGCTGTGCTATTGCTCTGGCCCCCTGGGAGAAGCATTTTACCTCTGTACTATTTCCGCAGCCCCTATGTCTTAATTTATAAATGTGTATGTAGGTGAAAGAAAGAATACTCCAAGAAAACGCTTGAGATGTGGGTCAATTATTCCCAGAGTTATCACTTTGTACATTTGGCTTTTCCTAGAACTAATAATATAGAAATTCTTCATATCGTTTTGCTGTCCCTGCTGGACAGTTGGTGTTAGAAACATGCATACCTCCCAACAAAAGTTTGGGAGAAAGTGAGTGTGTTCTTGTCTAAAGACATTCCTTAGAAGATACTCCCCTTTCAGAACAGGCTAAGAATAGCAAAGGTACAGGAGGCCTCTTAGATTGAAGTGATGAGTATGATTAAATAGAACACCATGATATTTCAAAGACGCTTACCTGGATGAAGAGCAAAGGGCTCCAGTCCTGGGATTGAATTGGAACATGCAAGAAAAGGTTTATTCTAGGAAAGACACTGAAGTTTTGGGCAACTAATGAGAATAGGGATGGGAAGAAAACTAATCTGATATCTTGTATCAGTCACCATGTCATGTACTTGCACACATGATTTTATTCATCTTCTCCAAAGATGCTGTAAAGTATATTCTCATCTTAAAGATGTGGAAACTGGGCAAAGACAGTACAAGGACTACAGTGCTTTCCTTACATGCAGCTGCCAAGGCTTAATCCCCAGCAGCACAATGGTCCTCAAATCATTGCTGGGCACAGTTCTGGAAGCCCCAGCACTGCCAGGTGGGGCCCTGAGTTTCTGGAAGAGGACCTTAGATCTCCCGAACAATAGCAGGAAGCCCCCACCCTGTAATAGAAATAAAGGTGAGGAAATAGGCTCAGAGAGATTAGATACTTGGCCAAGGCAATTTAGCCAGTGAGGAAAAAGTATCAGCAGTTTTGGTGCTCTCACACTAAGGTTGCAGTGTGCTAGACATCATACAGTTTGGCAGAAACAATTGCAAATGGCAGAATCACAAGTATCACTTGATGTGTGGTAGTGCTGAGTATGGAATTCATAGTTTCATCACCAAGGCAGGTATTTCACCACTGAGCCATCCCTTATTATGTACTTATTATGGTTATTTTCTGTTTTTCAAATGCTCCTTTAATACTTTGTGACATTTGCACGGTATTCATTTTTCCCACTTTGTATATTCTCTCTCTTGGTTAATTGATTTTCTTCTCTCCAAATCTCCATCACTTCTTTCCCACACTCACCGGGTGTGGACCCCCCTCCCCAAATTTTCTAAGTAATCTTTCACAGTGATCTACAAGCACATCTAGTGTTATACCATCAACTGTACCTACAAATTTTGGTTTTTATACAATTATAGTCATTTAACTGTGCATGTTCATACGAAAGATGAACTCAAGATTACTGAAGAACTTAATTCTGGCTATTATCTTTTATGACTTCATAAATTTTCTTCTCTCTAGTCAACAATCATAATGAATACATTGTCTGATTTATCGTGCTGGTACAGAAAACCATGCTTGTTCCATAGATGGAACCCCAGTTTCAGAGGTAAATGACCAATGCATGATTTTCTGAAGCCTAAGCCAAGTCACTCTGACAGATATTCAAGGTGTAAGGCCCCAATGCAATATAAATTTTTGTGTTCTAGTAGATAAGAACTTGTTTCGACATGTAAGATTTCCAACCATGACTTAGAACTTTTACTGGGACCACAAAGGAAGACTTTGGTGTTAGACAACTTAGTACGCCCAGGGTTTGTAGTTGGTCTTATGGCAGGATGCTTCATGGTAGGGTCTCCCTGTTTTTAGGCCAAAGGTTTTTCCTTTCTATTTCCCCCATCTTTACTGTGCCTATGCAAAAAACAAAACAAAACAAAACATAACAAACCAACAAACTGCCACACAACACCCTTCATTTTCTTTTTTTATTTCTTATCTTTTAATTGGGGGCTCTTGCCTTTTTCATAGAATCTTGGGAAACAAATAACTTTGTTTTACCATATATTTCTGCATTTTTGTTAAATAAAAACTAAGAAGAAAGAAAGAAAGAAAAGCTGGGGACCAGGGGCCAAGTGATCCCAGATACATTGGTAGGGAAAAAATAAGGACAGAACTAAATGTCCAAGCCAAAGTCAATGACAACAATCTAAACTTAAATGGGCCTGTTATATTGGTAGGTCGGGCAAAGGATAAGTGGTATAGAATACATTCCAGGTTCATTGGTGGAGGGAGATTGACATTGGTGGTGGGAATGACCCTGACTCATTCTATATCTAATATTCAACTATGAAGGACTCTGTGTTTTCAATTAAGTAAAATTAAAATGTAATGAATACATTAATACATGTTATTTTTCCTATTTTAAAAATTTCTTGATTCTACTTCATACTCTTGCTAATCATCCCCCTTTATTTCCTTTTTGGTTTGGGCTACACCTGATCGTGCTCAGGGGTATGTCTGAATCTGTGCTCAGGAATTATTCCCAGCAGGCTTAGGGACAATATGCATTTATGCATTTCCTTTTGATTATGTCTGCGCTTATGATCTAATGCTTATGTCCATAGAAACCACTGAAATAGGCAACAGCACACCATAGACTTTTTGTTACAGGCCCCGTTCATTGAATATGTCTTTTTCTTTTTCAATTTGAGCGATGTTACTATTATATTATAATGCCCATGCTGTCAGTTTCCTTTCAGGAAAGGAACTTGGATGCATAAGACAAGGTAGACAATACTACATGGGGGTAGACTCCTTTTGTGGTGCTAACTATCAAAAGCAGGAATTCTGTCTCTTGTTAGTTGTCTCTTGGTTAATTTTTAGCACTAAAACTATCTGGTACCACTAGTCACTAGTAAATAAAGTCAAATGTTTAAGTATCACTCACTTTCTTTTTGTTTGTGACTTGATAACATCAAAAAACATTGAGTACTAGTAACAGTGTGATAAATAGCACCAATAAGGCTTTTGCTTTTAGTATTATTGCTTAGTTTTATTACTTTTCTTAGTCTTAATACTTCTTTTTTTTGGGGGGGGTGGGCCACACCCTCTGATGCTCAGGGGTTACTCCTGACTATGCACACAGAAATCATTCTTGGCTCAGGGACCAAATGGGATATCAGAAGATTGAACCAAGTTCCTTCCTGGATCAGCCATGTGCAAACAAATGCCCTACCGCATTGCTATTCCTCTGACCCCTTAGTCTTAATACTTTTAAGCTAGCACTAATTTATCTTAATCTTTACTCTTTGGTGTCAAGGATAAACAACTTGTTTGATGGGTCTTTGCTATAAACAAATGCTTAACAACTAATTATGCTAACAAGTTTTCATTTGGGAGAATAAATTGTATTACCTAAGTTCTTTCATTAGTAGAACAAATAAGATTATTTAAGTTGTACTTTAATGTGTCTAACATGATTCAAGCCCAAATACATTGAAATTGAATACACAAAAATATTCTGATCTCTTGAGGAACTCAGCTTTCTGATTTCAGTGACCCCTAGAATTTCTACATTAAAACGTATTTCATGTATATTTCTGCTAGGGTCAGGATTTCCCTGACTAGTAGCTATAAGAAAGCTATAATGAAAAATTAATTTCATTAATTATTAATTCCTGAATTTAAAATGTAAACTTCAACTTAAAAGCATAGGATCAATAAACAATATATATTTCATAAGCTTTGCAACACCATATTTCTCATTAGTTAAAGAATGACAAGCTGTTAAGAGACTATAAAGAATTGCTTTATGATTTTTGTGAGATGCCTCAGTCCTAGTCAACCCTCTAGTCTACTTAACGTTTTGAATGGTTTGATAAAACTATGAAAATGAATGCAGTCCAATGTTTTCCACTTTTAGTCAGTTGCAAATATTGAAGGAGTGTTTTATGTTGAGGTTCCACTGCATGAATATCTTGTGATTGCCTCATCTTTGATGTTCTGACCTTAATGTTGTTTTGTAACTGTCAAAAGGAATCACACAGGGACAGGCACACATAGTAAAAGGGATTGTAAGGAAATTTATATTCTTGTTTTCAAACCTAGCCTTTCAGTAAGTTTGTTTGATACCAGTATTATGTTCTTAGGCTCCAACCATATATAAAATGAATGGATTCAAACAATTGTTTTAAAAGCAATAAACTCAATTTAATGAAGGTGTGGACTGTCTTTTGTTGTTTCTTTTTTATTTTGATTTTGAGCCACACCAGGATTGGCACTCAAGTTTACTTCTGGCTGTGCTCCTTAGTAGTGCTAGCAATTGAACCCAGTCCTGCATGCAAAGAATGCATTATAGCCATTAAACAATCTTTTTTTTTAGACCCCTCCAATTGAACCATCTTATCTCCTTTAGTCCTAGGCAGTTTTAAAAAGTATCTGGTGGTGTGACTTCAAGTACTTTTCTATTTTTTTCTGTTTATTTGTTTTTGGACCACAGCAATCTGTGTTCAGGGTTTACGCCTGGTCCTCTGCTCAAGGATCACTCTGGCAGTGCTCACTGAATTATATGCAATGCCAGAGAATGAATCCAGGTAGGATTTATACAAGGCAAGTGCCTTACCTGGTACCATCTCCTGTCTCCAAACTTTTCTATTCTTAAAAGTGTTGGGTATATATGAATATAGGACTTAGGTAAAGCAGAATGCATTGTTATTAAGCACTCAGAAGATATTTGTGCACTTTTTTTACTGAAAAAAAGTTTGTCCATTGGGTTCTCAGCCCAATCTCTTATGCTTTAGCAAAGGTAGACTTCACATAATTATTGAACATAGTTATTTCTCAGTAATAACCAATTGAAATTTTAGAGATTTCCTGATTTGGGCAGGAGAAATTACCTTTAGTTTTCCATCATAATGTGAAAACAATCAAGTTTAAAATTCAATATACATGCAAACAATACATATAACATGTGTAACATAGTATTCCTAAATTTATAATAAAGTTAGCAGGAGAAATATATTTTTGCTTACACTTCCCCTCAAGGCCAAGTATTTTGTTACTTTTATAAATTTCATGAATTTATGAAACAGGTCTCATCTGAAATAAGATAAAAGATGTATAAAAAAAATCTATTCCTTTACCCTTATCACAGATCAAGATTCTGTACCAATAGAAGTTTTACGATACTTTACCAGGTAGGTTCCACTTTTTGAGGGAGATAAAATTGTATTAATCATTCATTCTTTCTTGACTTTCCTTTACTGCCATTATCTCTTGTCATTTTATATAGAGAAGAGCTTCAAGAAGACAGTTGACTAGAATGTAAGGAGCTTACTCCCTGTAAAGGAAAGAAAGGTCTCTGTATATAGCACTGCTCATAGCAAAAGAGAGGAGAGCCTGTGAGCAGTATGAACTGAGAACTTAGTATTTTTGTGTACCATAGTTTCTAAATAACAGACCAGACAATGATGTGTGAAAATTCTTTATAGTAGAATAGTTGGTCAATGTCTACTAAAAATTGAAATCGAAATAAAAATTGAATAAATACAGTGGGTAGGTAACAGAATCAAGAGAGACATGTAACTTCCTTTTATAAATCCTAAGTCTTTGAAGATCTCTTATCTATGAAAAGGGGAGAAAATGTCAACATGGAGCTTGTAAAAAATATGTCAGGAGATAGGAAAAGAAAAGACATTATTCAAGACTAAAAGCAATACATAAAGATGGTTCACTGAAAGATCCAAAACTTCAAGAGATAATTTGCATCCTTAACAGTATTCTAAACATGTAAGAAGAAAGATATAAGAGAGCAGCCTGAAATGAAAAGTGAATGGAATGTTATAAGTGAAATAAGAAAAGACTGGAATAAAAAAAAAAAAAAGAAAAGACTGGAATGATTGCAAAATATTGTCATACAGTTTTAAAATCCACATTGGTAATAAAGCAAGACTTAATTCTGGAGGCATATTAAATAAATAATGAAGACTGCTTGGCATTACTCACTCTGGGATTAAAAGATAAAGGTCAGAGGTAGGTGGTATGGACAGAAGTAAGAAGAAAGAGAAAATATAATTGGCGCCATGAAAAAGAGATCAAACAGATGAGAGAAAATCAAATCTGTGTTAGGGTGATTTCCTGATGAGAAAAATATTTAAAACCTATTTGTGGAGACAGAGAGGAATATCCTTTATAATTTTTTTGAGGAACCATGATTTAAAATACCATTAATTATAGGATATGCTTACAGTATCCCAACCCACACTCTCCATCAGAGTATCAGTGTCTACTGTCTCAGTGTCCCCATCACTCCACCACCTGTTATGCCCCCATGCCACGGTAAATTCAGTTCTGTGAACCAGCCCTAAGGTTCTGTTACCTTTGGTCACTTGTTATTTTTGTACTGTATGTCTTTATATCTCACATAGAAAGAGAACATTCTGTAGGAGTAACCATATTTTACAAAATAAAACAATGACTTTTGATTGTAAGTCTTACATCTGGGGGCAGGAGATGTAGAGCATTTGCCTTTCATGCAGGAGGTCGGTGGTTCAAATCCTGGCATCCCATATGGCCCCCTGAGCCTGCCAGGAGTGATTTCTGAGCATAGAGCCAGGAGTAACCCCTGAGCGCTGTTGGGTGTGACCAAAAAAACAAAACAAAAAAGTCTTACAACTGGACACAGCAATGTTTTTATTATTCTACTTCCCTTTTAAATATGATGTTTTGAGCCTCCCAGCAGTGATCCCTAGTTGCAGAGAACACAGCAAGCCCTGAACACAGCAATCTGTGGTCCAAAACCTCTCCACCAACAACACCCCTCCCCCCCCAAAAAATAACACACTAGAGTGAGTTGACAGTCCAGTGTGTATTGGCCATGTGGAGCTACTCTGGTCCAGCAATACAGAAATGGGATGGGGGGGGGATATTAAGGTCTTTCCATAGTGCTTAGAAGGGCCATGTGGTTTGGAGAACAAATTTGGGTTCTTTCCCACAAACACCAAAAACAAAACAAACAAAAGAGCAACTCAGCATCTTAAGCTAGGAATGAACTCTAAACTCTGAGTTACCTTCTTAACTCCTATAAAGATTTTTTTGTTTGTTTGTTTTTCGGGCCACACCCATTTGATGCTCAGGGGTTACTCCTGGCTAAGCGCTCAGAAATTGCCCTGGCTTGGGGACCATATGGGGGGACCATATGCGAAGCTGGAGGAT
>PVKC010050467.1:0-10561 GCA_004027635.1 Crocidura indochinensis
TGTGGAACACTGTCCTTGCTTTTAAAGATTGTTAAAATGTCTTTCTCTTTTACCTGTTTCATCTTCATATTGTAGGGTTTCAATTTTTCAACACATTTTGGTTATCAAGAGGAAAATTTTTGAAACATTTTGCTTACTTATTATCAGAAATCAAAGCATTTTTCCTAGAGAAGGGTGTTCAATATCCAGAATTAACAAACGATCAGTGGATTCAAAAACTGTGTTTCATGATGGTTGTTACTTCACATCTAAATCAGTTTAATCATAAACTACAGGGGGAAAGGAAATACAATTTTTTCTATGTTAGAAGAAGTTATTTCGATCGAAAACAAATTATCTGTTTTTGCTCAAGATTTCGACAGAGAAACTTTGATTCACCTTCCAAACCCGTTGAAACATTGCCAAGAAAATAATTCTAATATTGACATTACCTATGTTAAAACGCCCCTTTTAAATATGAGGGAAGCTTTTCTCAAGAGGTTTCAGGATTTTAGAAACAGCAAAGCAATGTTGGCCTTTGTTAAAAAAAAAAAAACCTTTGGATGCCACTGTAACAGAATTATTATTTTTTGGGGGGTCACACCCAGCATTGCTCAGGGGTTACTACTGGATCCATGCTCAGAAATTGTTCCTGGCAGGCATGGGGGACCATATGGGGCACTGGGATTCGAACCGATGACCTTTTGCATGAAAGGCAAACGCCTTACCTCCCTGCTATCTCCCGTGCCCCACTGTAACAGAATCAAATTTTTCTCCTTTAATATCAACATTGGCAACTTTGAAATGCAATTTCTGGATTTAAAAAACAAAGAACTATGGAACTCGAAATTCAAACATCTTTGTGCTAATTTAGAAAGATAGAAACACAAATGTGAACAATTCACAGCACAGATGGTCTGCTTTGAAAGACCTGGAGAAAGAAGATGTATACCATATTTGCTGGCATATAAGATGACCCTTCAACCCTTGAAAAACTTCCTAAAAGTTGGGAGTCATATTATATGCTGGTATACGGTATGCTGAAACTTGTTTCAGCTTCAGGGACAAGTGATCCGCACCCCTCTTACTTTTAAGAAGTAACTTACTTTTAAGACTTTTAGGAAGTTTTTCATGGGTCGAAGGTTCATCTTATATGCTGGCAATACAATATTGATTTTTAACACCTGGAATAGTATTCCTGACCCATATAATCAACTAGAAAAGCTAGCATTTACTGTTCTTTCCTTGTTTGGGTCTACATATTTATGCAAACAATGATTTTCAAGCATGAATCTTATCAAGAGTAAATTGAGAAATCATCTCATCCATGAGAACCTGGAATCGTGCCTAAATTAAAACAACAACATGGAGGCCGGGTGGTGGTGCTGGAGGTAAGGTGCCTAGCCTAGGACGGACCGCGGTTCGATCCCCCGGTTTCCCATATGGTCCCCCAAGCCAGGAGCGACTTCTGAGTGCATAGCCAGGAGTAACCACTGAGCGTCACCGGGTGTGGTTCAAAAACCAAAAAAAAAAACAAAAACAAAAATAAACCAAACAACAACAACAACAACAACAACATACAAACCTGACTTACTCAAACTATCCAAGGAAATGCAAGGCCAATGTTCACATTAGTGTTTGTGACTTTGTCAGTCATTGTCAGGATGTAATTTTCTCTACATTGTAAGACAAATTTTATGGAATTTAATGTTATTGATAAATGATATCATTCCAAAGTTTTTGTTTTATTAGTTGTGTTATTTGTATCCTCCCGACCTATGTGGATACTTGCATGCAGAATATTCTCAATAAAAACTTATTGAAACTAAAAACAGTGTACCATCCTATGTATTTTCAGTTTTAAAAATGTGGCTCTTAGGACCAGAGAGATAGCATGAAGGTAAGGTGTTTACCTCTCATGCAGAAGGTCATTGGTTCAAATTCCGGCATCTCATATGGTCCCCTGAGTCTGTCAGGAGCGATTTCTGAGCATAGAGCTAGGAGTAACCCCTGAGCACTGCCAAAAACACCAAAAAATTGTGGCTCTCAAAAAAATTTCAATTTTGGTTTTGATGAGATTTGGCTCAGTTGAAAAAAAGGTTGCCGACCACTGGGTTAGACCATGAAGAAAGTCTAATAGGACCAAGTTGAATGGTTCAAATAGAAACAGTCATACCTGTAATAGACAATATCTCATAGATAGGAGGCAAGCATGAAAGGAGAGAAGTGTGAAGTTTTTGAGGCAGAGAAGGTATGCTCAATAAAGATGTCAAAGTATAAAGGCCACTGTAAATAAGGATTTAGAGACATCTAGCAGTAATCAATACAGAGCAAGAGAAGATGGATTGAAGAGTTGGCATATAAAAGGCAGTTTAAGAATCAACGTGAAACATACCCCACTTAGCTAATAGCAGGCCACAGAATTTTCTCAATGTGCCAATTGTTTAAACTCATGCTAGGCAGGAAGTGTCTTTAAGGTATCAAGATATTGCTTTGCAATTCAGCCATGACTCCAAATTCTTTCACTAGCTGAACCAGGCACATATCTTTTGTGCATGCCAACCTTGTTACTGCTATCAAGATGTTCAAGTATGCTATTCTTTCTCCCACCTAAATCCTTTTTATTGGTAGAATCTATTTCCTAGAGTACTATTTTTCCTTTATCCAACAGTTAAAATCTTCTCACTTTTGTTGAAGCATTAGGTACTAGAGAAAGTGGAATGAACATACAAAAGAAAAGCCTTCTGTTCCTATGATAGCATCAGCATTCTTCTATGCATACACTTGTCACATTGTCATTTCACTATCACTTTTATTGTAGTGTTAGGTTTGTATTCTATTCACAAATTATAAACTTCGCACATAAACAATGTGTCATAAATATTTGTTTATTAAAGAGTTACAGGTTAATGAGCTTAGGCTCTATTTTATGGCATAGAGTTTCAGATCAGGTCACATGTATTAATTTAGGAATGATTTAGGGCTGGGGATATGGCTTAATGTTAGAGTACATACTTCCCATATGTTAGGTGCTGGGTTTGATTCCTAGGGTTTTAAAATAGAGAAATAGAAAGACTTATAAAAATCAAGTTATAAGATAGCACCAACTATACTATTTATGTATTTGATTGTTTCTTTTTGGTTTGGAGGCTACATGTAGTGGTGATCAAAGGTTATTTCTAAATTTTTGGTCAGTAGTTTCTCCCAGTAATTTTTGCAGGGTCATGTAGTACCAAGGATAGAAAACAGGCCTCTTTCAAGCAGAAAATGCACTGAAGTCCATCTTGATGAGCCAACATTAATTGTTTTAACTAATAAAAAGATTTGTTAATAAAGCATTTGATACCCAAGAAGCCAAAATTAGGACTTGGTGGGCATATCAGTAGTAGAAAAAGCAGGTATTTATTAACACTATAAGGACTATGGGAACAAAGAAAGAGGTAACAATTATTAATACATATATATGAGGACTGTCTTATAAGAGTACATATAGAATTCTGAAAGTGGGGTAAGTGCTCACCATCTGCTACTGACATCTGTAATAGGGTACAATAAAGACTGGCCTAGATTGATGATAAAACTACAAACCACAATTAAAAATGGCTAATATAGACCAGAAATATAGCTCAAAGGACATATGCTTTGCATATATAAGGCCTCATTTATCCCCAGTACTGTAAGGTACCTGAGCATTCTGATAGCAACTTCTGAGCAACTATCTCAGAGTAGATCCCAAGTTCTGCTGGATGTGGTCTCCAAACAAATAATAAAGGTTAGAGCTTCTGTTATGGGGAGTCATCATTAGAATGACTTTGGTGAGTAAGAAACAAGCATTTTGGCTTTATTATCTTTTAATATGGTGGGGTTTAACAGGAAGCAAATCGTCCAACAGAAATGGAATTCACTGGAGAAAGTAAGCTAAGGTAGTCTGGTGATGACAGGGGCAGGGGGTTATGACATACACTCATCAATAGTGAAGAGGTGAGGTGTAATACATATTTCTGAACCAAAGACTGTAAGCATGAGATGTTATCACATTGTGATTGTCATAGGTTGTTCTCTAATAATGAGTGATGTCATACATTGTTTTTAATATATTTGTGGATTATTTCTATTATTTGGAGAAGTGTATATTCAGGTATCTTTACCCATTAAAATTATGTTGTTCTTTCTTTTGTTAGAGTGCAATATATATGTATGTATGTGTATACATAAACATATATATACATATATGAACATATTTATACATGTATACACACAAATTTGATTACTTTGGAGATTTGGGGCCACAATCAGTAGTTCTGGGGCTAGGGAGAACCATGTTGTACGTTGTACTTGGATCAAATTGAGATATTAAATGCCTTGTGAGCCATACAGGGAGATGGCCCTTTTCATTTTAATATTATATTTATTTAACCATCATGATTACAAACATGTTTGTATTTGGGTTTCAGTTATAAAAAAGAATGTTCCCCCTTTACCATTGCAACCTTCCCACCACTAATGCCCTCCCATTTCCCTCCTCCCCCACCCTCTGCCTGTCTTCTAGACAGGCAACTAGTTCTCTCACTCACTACCATTGTCATGATAGTTATTAGTGTAGTTATTTCTCTAATTGCACTCACCACTCTTTGTGATAAACTTCATATCATGGGCGGTCCTTCTAGCCCTCATCTCTATTGTCTCTATTATTACAATAATGTCTTTTATTTCCTTAAATTCCACAGATCAGTGAGACTATTCTTCATCTATCTCTCTCCCTCTGACTTATTTCACTCAAATAATAGTTTCCATGTCCATCCATGCATAAGAAAACTTCATGACTTCATTATCCTGACAGCTGCATAGTATTTCATTGTGTATATGTACTATAGTTTCTTTGGCCAGTCATTTGTTGTCGGGCATCTGGGTTGTTTCCAAATTATGGCTATTATAAATGGTGCTGCAGTGTCATAGGCACTCAAAGGGCACTTTTTGTATTGTGTTTTTGTGTTTCTAGGTATATCCCTTGAAGTAGTAAAGCTGGATCATATGGGAGTTCAATTTCCAGCTTTTTAAGGAATCTCCACATTGCTTTTTATAAAGTCTGATATCTGCCACTTGCTTTGGCCCTATAGTTTAGATATTGACGCCTATTAGGGATATGGGATTGATAGGTTGGCTATTTTTGGCATTGTGGTGCTTTATTTTGCTATGTAGAATCTGTTTAATTGATGAAGCCACACCTATTTATTTATTTATTGATTGATTGTTTTCCTTTGCTAATGTTGCTGAGTTTCCAAATACATCTCTGTGTTATAGCCCAGGAATGTGTCGCCTACATTTTTTTCTGTGCATTTCATGTTTCCATTTATTCTTTCAATGTTTGATGCATTTTGAGCTATTTTTGTTTGATGTTAATTAGCAACCTTCTCTTTCCGCCTTTCTTCCTTTCTGTTTGTCTAATTTTCTCAATACCATTTATTGGATTTTTTTTGGCATCTTGTTGGAGTTTTTACATATCTGGCTATTCTCGTGGTTCTGCATTGAGAAATTAATCCTTGAGCCAGCCTACCTGACCTCTGCCTGAAATTGCCTCGTCAAGGGCCTACAGCCAATCACCACACTGGATGCTGAGACCAACCCCCACCCAGAAGCCAATGCTGCAGCTGCATGAGTGGAGGTAAGCCAAAAAAGGTGAAGCAGGTAAGATCCAGCCTCCCTGCCTGCCACATCTGATTGCCATGCCAAAGGCCTACAGTAGATTGCCACTGTGGGTATGGAGAGTAACACCTGCCCAGAAGTGCTTGTTGCAACTGTGTGAGCAAATGTAAGCCAAAAACGCTGAAGCTGGCAGGAGTATGGCTGCTCTGCTTCGTTTCGTGGCCATAAACTTCTCCTAGCCCATGAACCACACACGCAGTAAACGTCATGCTAAAAGCGTGTCAATGGGGGAAACAATGCAAAACTCCAGCATGCATGAAGAATTAAGATGGCAGTTCTGATGACCCAAAAAGTACCAACCACATAGCTTCTCAGACAAGGAGTTTAGATTAAGTTGTAATATGGAGGATGCTCATAGAACTCAAAGAAGGAATACATCAAGCTGAAAAGAACACAAAGATGGTAATCATATTTCTTTGTTCTGTTTTAAGCATACAACCTAACATGTAGCATAAATAATGTCTCTATAGTATTCCTCTCTTTAAATAATTGATTTTAAAATATTCTTGCAACGTATACTCAACATGTTCATTCATCACAATCTAAATTACTTTACAGAAATCTGTTGCTTACGTGGACTATAGAATGGCAAAGGTAGGTTTTTAACTTTTTTTTTATTCCATTTAATTTCCCATGAAACATGTTTCATTCAAATCAAGAACTAAAACTGAACATATCAGTTTGTAGATCATAGAATTAAATTTAATTAAAATGAATATTTAATTTGAAACATACCAGGAAAAATTATTCAAACTCTTCTCTTAGTTTACTCCAACTCCCAAAAAAATCAAGAATCAATTACTTTTAAATTACCCATAGTGAAATAATTTAAAGTAAATACTAAAGTTTATAAGCATGTCAAATCTACAAAAACTAGCCAGAAAAATAGCCATAGAAATCAGAATTAATACTTTTATTTTTGAATATTTTACGATATTTAATATTTTAGGAGGAAAAATATTACTTTCATTTTCAGAGTAACAAAATTATTACAGCAAATATAAACTGTACTTTTCAGTGCATAGTTTTTAAATATATCTACAAAAAATAACCACGAAAAATACTGACAAGAATAGCAGTCAACAGCAATACAATAGGTTTTATTTTTCTACATAATTTTAATATTGTGATAGCACTAGAATATAGAGCAAATATTTCTAGCCATCTTCATAATTGTTAATAAAACTGCATGTAATTTCTTGTATTAGAATGTATATGGACCACATTCCATGTAATAATTTCTCAATATGAACCATGAAAAAAACAAAGATAGCAATCAGAAAATTCTGAAGTGAAAAACAGCTGAAAATCTCAGTTAATGCAATTAAAAACTCAGTGGAAAGCTTTTCCAACAGAGTGAAAGTGGCTGAAGACAGAATCAGTGAACTGGATGATAAGATGCAGAGCAACTCCATACAGCAGAAGAAAATGGAAAAGAACCATAAAGCAAACGATTAAACAATGCAAAAAATACTCATGGAATGTGAACAGATGAAGATAGAAGTCCTTGACAAGTTCAACAAAAACAACATACGAATCATTGGAATCCCAGAGATGCAGGAAGAGAAAATTCAAATAGAATCAGTAGTCATGGACATCATTACAAAGAAACTCTCAGAGCTAAAGATGGCATACAACCAAATCATGCATGCCCGAAGAGTAACAGATAAAAGAGACCCAAAGTAAAACACCCAAGACACATCCTAGTCACAATGACAAATCCCACATATAGGAATCGAATTTTAAAACCAGCTAGATAAAAAGGAACATTATATTCAAAGGAGCATTCTTAAGATTTACAGCAGACCTGTCACAAGAAACCCTCAAGGCCAGAATGGAATGGTGAGATATAGTGACAAAACTCAATAAAAATGAATGCTTCCCAAACAATACTGCACACAGCTAGAATCACTTTCAGGTTTAAGAAAGTATACATATCTTCAAGGATAAAGAGCAACTCAAAAACTTTACAAACTCAAAACTAGCCTTAAAAGAAAAACTAAAAGGTCTCTTTTAAGACAAGACAGACCAACAGACAAAACAAACCTCTACACAAAAATGACATCAAACCCCATGACAATAATCTCTCTCCATGACAATGGACTAAATGCACCAGTTAAGAGACTCAGAGTGGCTATATGGATTAAAAAGCTGAAGCCAACATTCTGCTGCCTACAAGAAATACATATAAATATTCAGAACAAATATAGACTCAAAAGTCTGGAGGAAAATCATCCACACAAACAATACCCTTAAAAAAGCTAGAGTATCCATATTAATATCAGATGACACAAACTTTATAGCAGGAAGAAATCACTTTCCTAAAACTATACACACCCAATGAGGGACCAGCAAAATATTTTATAAAAAGGTTGACAAATTTGAAAGTAGGCATCAATAGCAATACAATAATAGTAGGAAACCTCAGCACTGCCTTGTCACCCCTTGATAGGCTGAAACCCAATAAAATATGCTAGTTCTGAAAAAGAGAAATGGAAATAAAGTGGATTAGTGTATTATATATATATATATATATATATATATATATATATATATATATATATATATATATATATATATATATATACTCCTTCCCCAGAGAACTGGATACACATTTTTCTCCAATGCACTTGGGTCATTCTCCATAATAGAACACATGCTGGCCCATAAAAAATATCTCCATAAAGTCAAGAGAATAGGAATTATACAAATTATCTTCTCAGATTACAAGGCACTAAATTTATAAGTGAAGTGCTAAGGTTCACAAAAGAAAAACTTTCATACCTGGAAATTAAATAGCGCACTGCTGAACAACCAGTGGTTCCAAGATAAAAATCAAAGAGGAAATCAAAACATTTCTAGAAACAAATGACAATGAAGACAGAAACTATCAGAATTTATGGAACACAGTAAAAGCTGTATTAAGAGGAAAAATTTTCGCTTTGCAAGCACACATCAGAAAATATGAAAGGGCCTACATAAATAGCTTAATGACACAGCTTTTAAAACTAGAAAATGATCAACAAAAAGAGCCCAAAATAGGTAGGCAACAGGAAATAATAAAGATTAGAGCAGAAATCAAAGAAATAGAAATAAAAATATTTTAAAGATCAAGGAAAGCCAAAATTGGTTATTTGAAAGAAATAAACAAGATTGTTGAACCACTAGCAAAACTCACAAAGAAACAGAGAGAGAGAAAGAAACTTAATACACTGGATTAGAAAGAAAAAGGGTGAGATAACTACAGGTACTGCAGAGATTCAAAAGGTAATAAGAGACTACTTTGAGAAACTATGCCATGAAGCACGAGAACCTGGAAGAAATGGTTAAATTATTGTACTCCTACAATCTTCCTTGGTTAAACCAGGATGTTTTAGCATATCTAAATAGACCCATCACTACTGAGAAATTAAAAGAGTAATCAAAAAGTCTTCTCAAAAACAAAAGCCCAGATCCAGATAGATTCACTAATGAGTTCTTTGAAAACTTCCTAGAGGAACTACTAACAACCTTTTTCAGGATCTTTCATGAAATTGAAAAATCAGGAACACTCCCAAATAGTTTATATGATGTTAACATCACAGTGATACCAAAACCATACAGAGATGCTGCCATAAAAGAAAATTAGACAAATATCACTGATGAACACAGCTGCAAAGATCCTCAACAAAATTCTGGCAAATAAGATCCAATGATTCATCAAGAAGAACATACACCACGACCAAGTAGGATTCATTCCAGGAATGCAAGAATTGTTTAACATACTTAAATCAATCAACATAATATACCATATCAACAAAAAGAAACAATAAAAACCATATGATCATATCAATAGATGCACAGAAAGCATTGATAAGGTCCAATACCCATTCTTGATAAAAACTCTTTTCAAGATGGGAATGAAAGGATTTTTTCTCAGTATAGTTAAGGTCATCTACCACAAGCCAATAGCAAATATTATTCTCAATTGAGGTAAACTTTTTAGTTAGTCTTTCCTCTAAAATCTGGTACAAGAGAAAGCTGCCCTCTCTCATCACTCTTATTAAAAAGTGCTGGAATTTCTTGCCATAGCGATTAGGCAAGAAAAAGATATCAATGGCATCCATAGAGAAAAGGAAGAAGTCATGCTCTCACTGTTTACAGACGACAGGATAATATATCTAGAAAATCCTAAAAAGCTTCTAAAATAGATTATTATAGCAAAGTGGCAGGCTACAAAATTAACACACAAAAATCAATGTACTTCTTATAGACCAATAATGATAGAGAAGAAATGAACATAAAAAACAATCCCATTACATTAGTGTAACACAAATTCAAATATCTTGGAGTCAACTTAACCAAAGAGGTGAAGAACCTATACGAAGAAAACTTGAAACCCTGCTTCAAGAAATAAAAGAGGACACAAGGAAATGAAGACACATTCCCTGCTCATGGATTGGCAGGATTACCATAATTAAAATGGCAATATTCTCCAAAGCACTGCACAGGTTTAATGCAACCCCCTATGGATACACATGATATTCTTTAAAGAATTGGATCAAACACTTTTGAAATTCAATTGAAACAATAAACACCCACGAATAGCTAGAACAACCCTTGGTAAAGGAATATGGGAGGCATCACTTTTCCCAACTTTAAACTGTATTGCAAAGCTATAGTCATAAAACAGCATGATATTGGAATAAAGACAGACCTTCAGATCAGTGGAATAGACTTAAGTATTCAGAGAATATTCCACAGGCATACAATTAATTAATTTTGAAAAGGGGGCAAGAAAGGAAAGGCCTCTTCCACAAGTGGTGCTGGGCAACTGGTCAGCCTCTTGAAAAAAAAAGCGAACTCAGACCTCCATTTTATTCCCTGCACAAAGGAAAAA
>PVKC010050468.1:0-10551 GCA_004027635.1 Crocidura indochinensis
GAAGACATTTCTCATTCTTCTGAACATCCATGTTTTGTGTCTTCTAAGATATGTTATCTTAGTGTTTAGATTATCTATATTTATATTTCATGAGCACTGAGCTATAGAATTACACAGAAGGGAGCTCATATTTATTGAAATTTTTGAGAGACATGTATAAATCAATGCTTTTCAAATAATGGTGCATGCCTCCTGGAGGGCGAGAAGCTCCGTAAGGGGGCACGTTTGACCTCTGCAAGCACTGTCATAACAAGCTAAGCCCCATGTATATGTCTCTGGATGTCTCTGGAGCTGAGAGCTGCTGTGTCCTGCTTCAAACCCCGCATCGAAAAGCTATGCAATGCAAAACATGCTCATTATAGCCATTAATCCAGACATCACCTCTGATTAAAAAAATCAATCAGCTCAAATTATTTTATACATTTTTGTTTTGCAAGTTAAAGTTTTTTTAAATAAAGATCCTATTTACAGTCTCAGGAAGGGTGCGAAAAATATTTTCTTTTTCCTAGGGGGGGCATGAAAGAAAATAATTGAGAAGCACTGATATAAATCAACATTGCACCTTCCAGCAAAGGTATCTTGCCTATCTCATGTAGCCAAAGGTCTCCTCTGAATGCAACATCATCTCCCTGATGCCTTGGGAATTGCCTTGAGCTAATTGCAGCTGTTTCATTCAAGTTTATACCTTCTGTCCTAGAATTACAAAGTCAGTTCAAGAAACAGAGCACAAACATTCTGCACCTTTGACTTAAAATTCTCTCAAGGGTCATCAGCTTTTGAACATCTCATGGAATGCTGCAAGCTTCTTCCTCTCTTGGTCCATTTCTGCCTTTCTCACTGGACTTCCTGGAGTATTCTCCACCATATCTCCTCTGGAAGCAGAATCTTAATTTGTTTCCTGAAAATATTCTGTTCAGACACACCTACAATTTGCTAGACATTTTTCATGCCAAATCACATCTAATCCACTCCAAAGTCAAAGTGAATCGATGACTAATTCACTAAAAGACACAAATAGTAAGCAAAGTGTCATTGAAATACCAGCCTTTCTGATTCTTAAATTCTTTTCCTCATACTATGAAAGCATAAGATAACTGACTATTTTTAGTGTTTTTGACCTTATTATGATATCAAGTAAGTATTCATCATGGGATTAAACAGGTTTTAAATATCTGAAAAAAATGATTAACTTAGGTATACTAACAGATTTCTGTAAAATTTTACTGTAAAAGTTTTACTTCTGACTTAATGCTGTTTATAAGTATGCAGTACAGGCAGTTTTGTAAATATCCTGATATCAACTGATAGTATATATCATATATATTATATATATATGATTGATATATATGTATATATATACATGGAGCATGGAGATACAGTCATAGAATATTTTTCTTCCTATCACATTACTGACTGGCCTAGAACCTAGTCTCTCTTTTCCTATTTGCTTAATTTTATTTTAAGTTAAGAATTTGTACTAAT
This sequence comes from Crocidura indochinensis, assembly GCA_004027635.1. NCBI lineage: Eukaryota > Metazoa > Chordata > Mammalia > Eulipotyphla > Soricidae > Crocidura > Crocidura indochinensis. Next base: position 1,483 of record PVKC010050468.1, read on the forward strand.
AAAAAAAAGAATTTGTACAAATATATGAAAGTTCCAGGACACAAGACATTGCTTACCTCTTGTCCATTATTTTAGGGTTAAAGAATCCTTTACTGTAGGCTCAGAGAGTCCTTACAAGGGACAAGTCATTGCTTACCTCTTGTACTTTAGGCCAGAGTGTTCTTGTTGAGATGTATTCAGCTTCCCAAGATAATCCACAGCTTTGATCACATTTTATCACAAAGTTGTTAGACCTCAGTTTTGTTCCTACCAGATGCAAATGCTCAGATGCACAGAATTTAAGCACATCTTGGAAAGTTAACTCAATATATATTATCATAGATATTGAGATTTCACACTTAGTAGATCAGCAGGCTCACCCTGCTAATCTCATATAGGAAGAATCTGAGATAACAAAGTGAGTTCCTTGGTGTACACCAAAGTATCTTAAATTATATTTAATTTGAAGACACTGTGTTCTCAACCACAGGACATTGTTAGACCAGGCAGAGTAATACCTAGATATTTTGAGGAACGGTAAGTGGGTTTCTTAGAGATGTAGAGCCACTTCTCTGCAATGAGGAACACTTGAAACTAAAGAACTCCAGATAAACCCCCAGGCAAGGACTTGCGTTTTGCTGACCCCAGAGGGATTTGTGGCATGTGGCTTGCTGATACATCTGTTCAAAATAATCTCCCATTAATATGGGCTATGTGTAGCCTGAATAGAAAAGCAGAGTTTCTGTGAAATCTCCAGGTTGTTTTTCATTTATCTACAAATGAACCACACTCCTGCCTTAATGAAAATGCTACTCAATTATTATGGTTTTATTAATAAGACAAGTGTAGCTATTTAGTGTGTAACAATGCAAGAGTTATAATTCTAAGGGGATTGTCAGATGCTAATTCTAAATTCAAGATGCAAAACAAAAATTTTATTAGCCTCTTTCCTACATAGAATACTTCAATTATGTGCTACCACAATATTTAGATGTTCTGGATGATTAAAACCTTAAAGGTTCTTGTAGTCAAGAATCAGCATTATAAATCTCAAGAATTAAATAATTGAAAAAATTATATTAAATCATAATCTTGCTATTGTCCAAAGGAAGCAAGTAGACCTGATTATGTTACTTTATATATGCAAGCTCTCTATTCCCTCTCTGTTAGGGTTTTTTTTTTATATGTTTAGAAAAGAAGAGTCAAAGTATTCTTCATATAAGTAGCCAACTTATCAGGAATAATAAAGTCTGAATACAGCTTGATGGAGAGAGAAAGAAAAGAAAGAAAGAGAAAGAAAGAAAGAAGAAAGGAAGGAAGGAAGGAAGGAAGAAGAAAAGAAAAATAGAAAGAATGAAGGAAAATAAAGGCAAGAAGAAAAAGGAAAAAATAAAAGAAAAATGAAAAAAAAAGAAAAAATGAAAAAAAAGATGTCAGTGAGGATTTTGCTGTTTTAGAATTTATTAGCAAAAGTTCTAAGATTCATTGTGATCTCCCAACCATGCTCTCTTGAGCAAAAGAGAGAAAATCTTTAACTGATCTGAGATTAAAATTTTAAACAAATTTTTTTTTTTTTTGGTTTTTGGGTCACACCCGGCAGTGCTCAGGGGTTCCTCCTGGCTCCATGCTCAGAAATTGCTCCTGGCAGGACGGGGGACCATATGGGGCACCGGGATTCGAGCTGATGACCTTTTGCATGAAAGGCAAATGCCTTACCTCCATGCTATCTCCCGGGCCCCAACAAATTTCAAATTGATTAATTTATAACAGAAACTGAATGTTAACGATGCAAATGGAAACTTTTTACTTTTTTTTAAAAAGCATTAATATCTTTATTTAAGAACTATGATTACAAACATGCTTGTAGTTGGTTTTCAGTTAAAAAAGAACACCCCCTTCACCAGTGCAACCTTTCTACCACCAATGTCTCCCTTCTCCCTGCTCCCCTACCCCTGCCTGCATTTCTCTAACTCACTATCATTGTCATGATAGTTATAGTGTACTTATTTCTCTAACTGAACTCACCACTCTTTGTAGTACCATGGTCAGGACCTTCCACCCCTCATGTCTATTGTCTCTGTGTATTATTACAGTAATGTCTTTTTCTTAAATTCCATAGATGAGTGAGACTATTCTCACTATTCTGTGTCTATATCTCCCTCTGACTTATTTCACTTAGTATATTAATTTTCATGTCCATCATGTATAGGAAAAGTTTATGATTTTATTTTCCTGAAGGTTGCATACTATTCCATTATATATATGTACCACAGTTTCTTTAGCCACCCGTCTATTGTCAGGCATCTGGGTTGTTTCCATATTCTGGCTCTTGTAAATAGTGCTGCAATGAATATAGATGTGAGAAGGCATTTTTGTATTGTGTTTTTGTGTTCTAGGATATATCCCTAGGAGTGGTATAACTGGATCATATGGGAGCTCAATTTCAACTTTTGAGAAATCTCCATATTGTTTTCTATAAAAAAGCTGGAATAGATGGCATTGCCAGCAGTGAATGCAGTTCCTTCCCCCCCCCCCATATTCCCCCACCCCAGTGCTGCTGATTATTCTTGTTCTTTGTAATGTGTGCCAGTCTCTGTGGCATGAGATGGAATCTCACTGTTGTTTTGATTTGCATCTCTTTGATGATTAGTGATGCAGAGCATTCTTTTCATGTGTCTTTTGGCCATTTGTAGTTCTTCTTTGAGAAATTTTCCATTTCTTCTCATATTTGATGGGGTTAAATGTTTACTCTTGTTAAGTTCTGTCAGTTCCTTGTCAGCTCCTTATCTGATGGGTATTGGGTGAATAGTTTCTCTATTTCTGTGTGTGGCCTTAGTATGCTAATCGCTATTTCTTTTGTGGTGCAGAAACTTCTCAGCTTAACATAATCCCATCTCTTTATCTCCACTTCCACTTGTTTTGGACAGCACTGCTTCCTTCTTAAAGATACTTGCGGTCTCAATGTCCTGGAGTGTTTGGTCTATGTGTTCTTCTATAACCATATGGTTCTGGATCTGATATCAAGAACATTAATAAATTTGGATTTGACCTTTGTGTATGGTGTTAGATGGAGACCTGAGTTTGCTTTTTGCATGTGGCTGACCAGTTGTCCCAGCACCATTTGTTGAAGAGGCTTTCCTTGCTTCATTTTGTGTTTTTTGCCTCTTTATCAAAGATTACTTCATTATATGTGTAGGAAAGATTCTCTGAATACTCAAGTCGTCTATTCCACTAATTTAGTCTGAGGGTCTGTCTTTGTTCCAAGACCATGCTGTTTTAATGACTATTGCTCTGTAGTACAATTTAAAGTTGAGGAAAATGATGCTTCTCATCTTCTTTTTACTTAGGGTTGCTTTAGCTATTCATGAGTGTTTATTGTTCCAAATGAATTTCAGGAGTGTTTGATCCACTTCTTTGAAGAATGTCATGGGGGAATTTTTTACTTCTGAACCTGACTTTGAAGATGGTGCCTCTGTAAACCAGTAAATAAGCATTGAAGGCATATTTACCCCCAAAATATTAGGAAGTACAAGTCTAGAAAAAAAGAAAACATGTCCTGTGCTGATTCTGTTGAGTCTACTGGTCTTACTATAAAATTTATATATATTAAACATATTCAAAATTTTAGAAATTTCATGAACAATTAAGGAATATTATGAGAAAATAAAGATAAAAATTTTGATAGTATACCTTAAATTATCATTAGAAACAGAAAGATTTCTGTTGTTAACAACCACAAGTATAGATCATAAACTTTAAACAGATTACGAAACACATTTTGACAAAAATTTGTAAATTTATAGCTCTAAAAGTCAGTCTAAGAAATCTTGATGATGGAAAACATTGGAATTTTTATAGGGTTCAGTACTTTGTGTATGAAGAGCAAGGTCTGAAAATTAGGCCCTGAAAATCTAGGGTATTATAGAAGATAAAAAAGAGATAACTTCTATAATAGAATCACAAAGAAGCACAGGTTCCTAGGAAAGGATTTAAGCAACTCTCAGGAAAAGATGACATTTGATCTTGCTTTTGAAGGATTTTTAGCAAATTGAAAATTGTAGATAAGATATTGAGAGAATCAAGCTTTGATGGGCTCATTTGTCATCATCTGAACTGGTTGAAAGAAATAATATTGTTTATAAGGAATGGGTCCAAGGTATTAAATTAATCTGCATGTGCCTACTTAGTAAATCTTTAATACATTGAAAATATTAGTTAAAGTCAAATTAATGGTTAATTTACTTCGTTTCCCCATTGGAAGTTTCCTTTCTGGGAATTCAGTTGTGTTATTCCCTCCACAAAACATTTTGGAGTATCTATAGCCAAGGATAAGAGGACTTAGATATAGACTTTCATTCGATCTTCAAAATTTTGCTTTTTATGTTTTAAATGACTCAAAATCATTTTTCAGGCTTCAGCTTTCTCAATCCCTTGTCTTAAATTTTTTTTGTCCCCCCCCCCGTCACCCCTCCCAAATCTGTTGTCTTTTGGAGGTACATTTCCTTAAAATGTGTGAAACTTACTTTCACTTATGATCTTATGATGAGTGCCACCAAGGATATGACTGATATGTCTAATAAGGTTATAAACTTGGAGACTTTCCTAGGGAACTTTATAACAGAACTTGGTCTATTGTTGGAACATATGTTTAACAAAGCTTTTCAAATTCACGGAGTCAACTTCACTGCTGAATGGGAATGATTAATCAGGGTAACTAATAAACAACTGCACAGGAAAAGAGCTTTGTACCAGCTGAATAATTACTAGAATGGTAACAAGTAACTTAAGAATGTTGTAGGGACTGCAAAGTTGTTTGGCTGTCCTGCAAGGTCAAAGCACCTCATAAAGATGATGGATGACTTCTGCCTTCCGCTAAGCTGACAGCCTTCATCTCACACTGCAGTTTATGGTTCCTGACCCTGCATTCCACAGTCGACCTGGAAGAGCCACAGTTCTGAGCCAGCTCTGATAAAGCCACCTGAAAACTTCCTTACAGGCGCCCAGACAGAAGGGGTCCATTTGAGCCAGCTGGCCTTCCTCTGTGTCTTCCCTAAACTTCCCCAGATTCAATCACAATGTCTGTGACAGACAACAATGCTAATCTCTTCAGGAACACCCCAGAACACAGAGCTCATCTGTGCTTCGAGGCTAGATTTTGCAGAAAATGGGAGATGGCACCCAACCCCCTCTGGCGTGCCAAGAGCGTAGCTGGTCGATGTGATACCCAGGCAGCTGGCACACACTGGTGCTCTCTGGGGCCCCTGCAGAAGCTGTGAATCATGCTTTCTCTCCCCCAAGTAGGGGGAGTAGAATCTGCATGACAATATGTGCTCTGTTGCTGTAGGGAAGGATCTTACACTTTGTGCAGGATGCCACTGGGCACCAAAGCCAGCCTGGCGAAGACTTGCAGTCCAATCTCCACCCCCAGATCTGTAGTCCAGAAACATGCCTGAAGTCAGGACTACCAAGCACAGTGCGTGAAAGAACTGGTCAGTAGTTAGATCACTCCATGCCCCCAAGGCAGGCCCCACATGTGCCCAAGGAACCACAAATCCCATTTGCAAAATGGAAGACACCTTGCTAATTGACAACCCTGTGATGGTGTAGTGCTTTAAATTACCTTGGCATTAATTGCCTGGACAGGTTGTTCACTCAAATTGCCCTGGCTCACTAATAACCTAAGTGGGCTGGTGTTTTAAATGACCATGGCACTAATGGCCCAGGCTGGCTGCTATTTCCCATTGTCCTGGCACTAATGGTCTGGAAAAGGGGGCTTGCTTTGCAGATTAACGAGTGTCCTCCAAATGGCAAAGGATTGTGGAAAAAGGAAAAAAAAAACAAGTTCTTGAAGGGAAATAAGAAAGAAGCTTTGATCCTCAGCATTAGGGCAATAGGTGCCTTGTGAATGGGGTAGAGTACTGCTATACTTTCACTTTAGTTTCCAGACTAAGCACTGATCATCATTTTAAATGGAGGTGTGGAGGTTCCCAAGCAGTTCTCAGTGGCATTAAGAGCCACTTCCCATCATATTTGGATATCCTGGCTTGGAAGGTTCAATGTTCAGGCCCAGTGATACAAAGTCGTTTGGACTTCATGGTACTGAGGGTCACCAGGGCCACTCTGATTGTGTTCAGGACCTCCCCATGTTATTTAGCATTGGTGCTTGTGGGGCCATGGCATGCCCAGGAGTAAATTCCAGCCCTTTAAAAAATAAGACATACATTCCAGACTTTTGAGCTATTTCCCCAGCCCCTTGACACAATTTCCCCTCAATATTTAGCAAATATAAAGCTATAGTTCACAGAAGAGGAGACAATACCTCCTTTGCACCATAGTTTATCTACTTCATGTTCATTATTTTCCTTTTTTCTAACTCATTCCAAATAATTTATTCGACATATACTACTTGATTGGATGAATGTATTTGTTTTGTTAGACTTCTGTCTTGGAAAAAGAGGGCATAGATCCATAGATTTCAATTTCTAGGAGTACCCACTAAAGTCAGGGAAAGAATCAGTTGCAAGTAATTACATTGCAATGTAATTTAAACTATATCAGAGTAATGCCCCAGAGTGTTGAAGAAGCTTGAGGGCTATGAAAATCTACAGTTGGACGAGGAACCCACTACACGTGAGTCTTAAGAAGATAATAAAATAAATTTTTTAAGACCTGAAGTGGGTAAAAAAAAGAGTCCTTGCAATAAATGAACAGCCACGAAAAAACTCATTACAAAAAACTATTCAAGGGCAAGATATTGGGAGGCAGGACTGAAAGGGAGGCTGCAGCTCAACTGGGAGGGAATTAAAACAGGGATTTACAAAAGATTTTTGAGATGGATGTTTTAAATATATCTGAGTATTTGCTGTACATGTTATTTGAGGAAGAGAAGAAATTCAGGAAGGCTTTCCTGGATTTGACCACTGGTTATACCCTTCAAAGAGATGGACTTTGCTCCAACTCTTCTGCTTTATATGGCCAACTTCCTATTATGAACCAGTCACGTGGTCTTCATCTCTATAATCTCTGAGAATTATTACCATACTAAATTTTGTAATCCCACAAATGAGAGCAATCATTCTAGATCTATCCCTATCTCGTTCATTTTGCTTAACATAGTACTGTCCATATCCATCCACATATAAGCAAATTTCGTTTTCTCTATCAACCGCATAGTATTACGTTGTGTATATGCATAGTGGTTTCTTTATTCACTCATCTATTCCTGGGCACTTTGGCTGTTTCTAGGTTCTGTCAATTGTGAATAGCACTGCAATGAAAATAGAAATGCAGATGCTACAGAGGTGGAGGGAGGGCAATACTGGTCATGGGAATGCACTGATTCATTGTCACTATGTACCTTAAATATTACTGTGAAAGATGTGTAAGTCACTTTGGTCATAATAAAAATTATTAAAAAAAAGAAATGCAGATATTTTTTCTGCGGGGTGTTTTTGAATATCTAGGGTGTATTCTCAGGAGCTGTCTTACTTGGTTATGTGGGATCTCAGTTTCTAGTTTATTGAGGAATCCATATTGTTTTCCGAAAAGACTGGACCAATCAATAATTCCACTAGTAGTAAATGAGTATATCTTTCTCTATGCATACATTCCAGCTCTGGTTTTACTTATACTTCTTCTTTTTTTGTTTTTTTAGTCACACCTGGAAGCACTCAGGGATTACTCCTGCTCTACACTCAGAAATCACTCCTGGCAGGCTCTGGGGACCATATGGGAAGCTGGAATTTCAACCACCTTACCTCCATATGCTATCTCACTGGTCCTTCTTATACTTCTTGATGTGTGTCAGTCTCTGTGGTATGAGGTGATAGCTCATTGCAGTTTATTTATTTATTTTTGGTTTTAGGGTTTTGGGACATACCCGGTGTCCTTAAGGGGTCACTCCTGGCTCTGCACTCAGAAATCACTCCTGGCAGGCTCAGAAAACCATATGGGAGTCTGGGAATCAAACCAGGGTTCATCCCAGGTCAGCAGCATGCAAAACAAATGCACTACCACTGTGCTATCACTCTGGCCCCCAATATCTCATTATAGTTTTAGTTTGCATATCCCTGATGACTAAGGATGCGGAACATTTTGTCATTGATTTATTTTTTTAAATTTGTATTGAGGTCGAAGTGAATTACAATTCTTTCACATAGTGACAATAAATGAGGGACATTCCCACCAGCAGTGCTGTCTTACCTCAACCCCTGTTCCCAGCATGCATCCCTAATCTCCCTCCTTTACCCCCGTAATGCTAGTACAACTGTCCCCATCTTGTACATCTTGTTGTAGGTTGGATATTGATTCTGTTGTTGTTGACTTTGGATTTGGTATTCATGTCTAATCAGTTTTTATTTCCACCAGATGAACATTTGACTGTCTTGTCTTGGTACATTTAGGTGTTATAAATATACATTTAGAAGAAGAAAGGGAAAAAGAAGAAAAAGGTAGTAAAACAAAACAAAAAACAATAAGGGAATATCAATAAAATTGCAAAAAGAATAAACAAAGGATAAATCAAAAGCCAAAACCATCAGCTATGGGAAAAAAGAAAGCAACAACAACAATAAAACAAGAACAAAACAAAACAACCCAGATCAGCAACTTCTTAAAAAAAAGGTTGTCTCTGAAAATTATTGCAAGAATGTAAAAGAGAGGAGGGCTGGAAGTTACAGTCCACTTCATGAACCTCACCACAAAGTGTGATGAGTTTAGTTAGAGAAATAACTACATTGCAAAATATTCTAACAATGAGAATGTATGAGGGAAATAGAAAGCCTGTCTAGAGTACAGGGTGGGGAGGATGGATATTTGGGACATTGGTGGTGGGAATGTAGCACTGGTCTTGGAGTATGTCATCTTATATGACTGAAAAATAACCACAATCATGTTTGCAACCAGTGTTTAAATAAAAATATTATTAATAAAAAACAGTATAAAATAAATAAAAGGACTGTTTTTCTTGTTGTTCCTGCTTTTCTTCTTCTTCTTCTTCTTCTTCTTCTTCTTCTTCTTCTTCTTCTTCTTCTTCTTCTTCTTCTTCTTCTTCTTCTTCTTCTTCTTCTTCTTCTTCTTCTTCTTCTTCTT
>PVKC010050469.1:0-11863 GCA_004027635.1 Crocidura indochinensis
GTGTGTGTGTGTGTGTAGGTTGATGGTCTCATACTCTCACACCTGCAAGACAGACTCAATCCTACTGAGCTACTTTCCTGAGAATATGTTTTTTTGAAAATTCTTAGTTAAAAATGCAACATGTTTTAAAATTTACAATGAAAAGATTTACAGCATTTTCTAAAGCAGCAGTATTCAAAGCAAACAGCACTTGAGAATATAAATATGAAGTTTAACAAAGATTGGAGTTTGCTACTCATAAATGGGTTAAAGATATTGTCTTGAAAAAAAAGTTCCTTGGAGTCTGACATCAAATTTGAAGTATTTAATCAAATGAGAAAATGTAAGGTGTTAATCAAATGGGAAAATTCTAGAAAGGTTTTTCCACTGAGAATGTACCCGTGGTCTTATCGACAGAGATAATGAGATTTGGATACTAGGCCATGAAACCACTTGATGGGAAAAAATGTGTCAGACCTCCGAAGAATTTTAACATGCATGTGACAAAATCAATCACTATTATAAAGGACTTTAATTTTTCACTTTAAATTATAATCCATTTTTAATAGTAGTTTGTAAAAATATAAGCACAAAATAATTTACAAAAACATAGCAAATAAACATACACATGTGTAACACAAAAGACACACGTATACAATTCTTCACTTCAGAGGAATATGTCATATTGAGTAATTATACTGAGACACAAATTATAAAGAGATTCTATATGTGTTGTGAAAAATTAATTCAGTAAATTACTTGTCATAGATAGTTTTATGGTAAATCTAAGTTCTTTAGCTTCTTTTCTATATTATTTGTTGTGTACCAGATAAATACTGTTGACATCACATTTTCATTTATATATGGGATATTGAAGTAATTGTTGCATAAATTAATATTTGATTATAAATACTAACCAATTAATTAGTATTAATAACTAAAAGGAAATTCTACTTTCTATCTATGAATAGAGCTAATTACATATAGAATATATCCTCAGACGTGAATAAAACAGTAAAATTAAGTAACACCTAAGATCAACAATCTGGGAAAAATAATTTTTAATATTTGAAAAGCTAAGCAAATATGTTTATTTATAATAAAAATAAGCAAAATTAAATTGAATTATTTAGATTTTTATAAAAATCTCTCATAATATAAAAAATATTTCATTGTTTCCCAACAATATTCAAATGCAATCATAGCTTCATAAGAAAACAAATATATTTGGATTTGAATCTGTGCCAAAAAAGTGTATGTGTGTGAGTGTGTGTATGTTTGTGTGCAAAATATTAGAAAATCAAACAATGTGAGAGAAATTAAAACAAACCTACAAACAAGATTTATACCAGGGACTCAAGATCATCTATCATTAGAAAAAAAATCTATCATTTGTGTCCTAAAGATATTTTGTCCTAGTCAATAAGAACTTTGAGAGTTAGAAAAAAAAAACAAACGATTTCCCCAATTTAGTTAACAATTAAAATACCAATTTCTTGTGATAGAGAAGAAATTATCTAAGTTATATTTTAAAAGTTTAAAGCAGTTGAAGATGTGAGTGAAAGTCAGAGTAAGAGCAACAGAGCTGGATGAGACTACACTGTGATACTTCATTAAAATGTAAGTTAGAGGTTATATGCTATTTTCTAATCACATTGAGTTTTAAGGATTCAACTATATTACTGTAAATTTTGAATTTGTGGAAGCAGTCAGTAGTTGTTTTCATGTTATAATTTCATAATGTTGCAGAAAAAAATTTCTATAATTTCACCTGCTTCTATCATTCAATGTTATTCAGTTAATGAGAAGAAAGTTACCTGTTAAAAGATGAATGACTTCCTCGGGCCAGAGTGATAGCACAGTGGTAAGTCATCTGCCTTGCATGCAGCGAACACAGAACAGACCCCGGTTCGAATCCCGGCATCTTATATGGCCCCCCAAGCCTGCCAGGAACAACTTCTGAGCACAGATCCAGGAGTAAACCTTGAGAACCACCAGATGTGACACCCCCAAAAAAGGATGAGCGATTTCCTGTCAGATTAACTATTCAATAGTCAAAGAAAAAAGGGATAAATATTATAATTCAATAGAAAAAATATTAAGTGCTACTTTTCTTGAAAATCTTCTAGGTAGGGGTCCCTTTAACCCCTCCCCCAATTTAAACTGTATTTGTCCTTGTAGATTCAAAATCTCACTTCTGGGGCCTGAGAGATAGCATTGAGGTAAGGCATTTGCCTTGCATGCAGAAGGTTGGTGGTTTGAATCCCAGGATCCCAGATAGTCCCCTGAGCCTGCCAGGAGCCATTTCTGAGCATAGAGCCAGGAGTAACTCCTGAGTGTTGCCAGGTGTGACCCCCCAAAATCTCACTTCTGAAGTGTTCTAGGTTCAAAAACTGTTGTGTTTGCTCCTGTGCTCAAATTTAATTTCCTTTGCATTGAGTCTGTACCTACTATAAACCACAATTTCTTCTCTATGTGAAAATTTAATATTCCCTAAGATTGTCTCCTAACAACCTGTAGTGCTTTCTTTAATTTTTTAGGTTATTTCCCAAGATGTCAGTTATTGTTTATATTACCGTGCTCTTTACATAACTACAGAGAATTTGGCTAATGCCTGTTAGGTCATAAGCTTTGTGACTGATGATTTTGTGGAACATATAGTGTTTCAGAAGCAAGCATATTGTATTCAAGCAGACATATACATATATATTTTTCTACTAAATATTATTTATAACATGATTTAGAGAATATAAGGAAGGATTCTAAATGTTAAGGGAAGTAATGCTGCTAACAAGCCTCTTTAATGAAGAGTAATAAAAGATCAAAATGTTAAAATTTGAAAAAAATCAATGCAGTAGCATAAATGCTTTAGTAGAAATAAAATGTGAAATAAATGTGAAGCACAAAAATTAAGGACAGTGACATCTGAATGACATTTATATGCGTGTTTAAAAATTTGTATTTAAGACTATTATATAACAGTGATTCTTTTTTTTGGGGGGGGGAATCTCACCAGCAGTGCTCAGGGGTTCTGTCTGGCTCTAAGATCATAAATCAGTCCTAGCTGGCTCGGTGGACCATATGGGATGCCCGGATTCTAACCTCAGTCCTTCTGCATGCAAGGCAAATGCTTTGCCTCCATGCTATCTCTCTGGCCCATAACAGTAATTCTGATTATTCTAAAACAACAAATGATTGACAAATAAAAAAATATCATGAAACTGAGACCATTGCAATAGCACAGCTGTAGGGTGTTTACCTTGCATTCAACAGAACTAGGGTTGATCCTGGGCATCCCATAAGGTCCCCAAAGCTAGGAGTGATTTCTGAGCACATAGTTATGAGTAACCCCTGAGCATCACCAGGTGTGGCCCCAAATAACAAATCAAAAAAAAAACCCAAAAAATATTATGAAACTATTTCCTCCTAAACCGTAAAGAAAGACAAATGCATAAAATTATGAAAACCAAACTGCTCTGATAAAAGAACTTGCACTAAAGCACAAAGAATGATCAATGTTTTATGATGAGATCACGTAGAAAGCAATTTTGAAATCAGATGAAGATAGTGGTTTGATTTATTGCAGAAGGAATTCAGTCTTAATTCCCCCAAACTCTGGATTCCTTGGAGATATAAACTCTGACCACACTATCCTACATAATAAGGGAAACTGCTTGAAAGCACGATGATATAGGTAACAGTTATTTGAGTCCGTAGATATAGGTACACATACAACTAGATTGCAGAGAGATGTGTTATAATGAGTCTGGAATGTAATTTTTAATATGGAAAAGTAATATGATTATAAAACATCATCTAGGAGAATGTTGGTACATAGATATTGAGAGTTATCAGAAAGACAGGCCGGCCTTGTCTTTGAACTACAGCCCAATTGTCTGAGAAATGACAACCTATAAACCATTATGCTATTTATTTTCATTTCTGGGATTACCATCTGTCAGATGTTTTCCATCAAAAGCAGTCACAGAAAATTAGAATATAATTTATTGGTGAAGTCTCTATTATATCACTGATAGGGTATAATTCATTTAGGAGTAAAAGGAAAGGTTTCTACAAACTGCTATTAGGATGAGACTGGGAGAGAGTCACATAGGCAAGAAATGTTTAGTTGATAAGTCACTTATTGGAGTAGAGGATCCCATGGACTTTTGTTAAAACCCATTTTGTTAAAATAGGACCCTAGGTCAGAGCCAGAAGGCTACACTTTGTATTATTTCAGCTCTTTTTGCTGTTTTTAAGAGATGTGGTATCATGAGCACTGTGGTTTCTCTTTTAGACAGAGCCTTGTCACATCCAGGTTTAACCTTCTCTTGCCTTTTGCATGTCTATCAGCAGAGTTGTACATAAAAGTTACTTTCTACTGATATACACTGCTCTAGATTAAGTGTCTTTGTATTTTTATCTGGTCGCTGTGGTGCAGTGCAGTAGTGGAGACACAATGGGGCTCAGGGGCAAAGTAAGTCCAGGGATACAGGTCCAACTTAATATATACCCAAGGTATTTACTTGCTCTAATATTTGAACCAAAAGCCAGTTTTGGTCTCACATTTTGAAATAAGAATCATGCTGCATGTCAGTGCATATAACATTGTCTCTACATTGAAAGTGAAGAAAATTATGACATTGATTATTAAATGAAGATGGTATAGTAAATCACAGTAAATGACATAGATATGTTCTCTTATAATTATTTATTTTTGATATTCTTAGTATATAGCCAAAGGTAATAGCTAACAAAATAAGTTATTGGAATATATAAGAATTGATAGTTCTTAACAATATAAAAATGTTTTATCTTTAAAAAAATTGAGACTAGTCAAAAATTAGTGATAAACACACTAAAAATTAGATTCTTTCTGTAACAAAAGTATACAGGGTAGAAATTCCATAAGATCACTTACCATAGTTTATAATATAACAAGTTTATTTACATCATAATGTTGTCATTTTTCTGTTTGCTATTAAATATTTTGTTATATGTAGTATTTTTATGTAAAAGAAAGGGATAAATGAAAATAAGTAAAATTTAATGTATGCTTTCTTAAGTTTGGATATTATTTTTATTGATTTAATATTTAAAACATTTTAGCAAAAAATAAAAAATTCAAGATGCTCACAAATCAGAATATAAATACTGAAACATATACATACATTATATAAACAGAAATACATACATGAACATATATACAATTTATGATGAATCTGCTTCATTAAGCAATTGAATAAATTTTAAATGCTTATACAAGGTATTTCAAATAAGTTAAGTACTGAAATTAATAAACAATAATAACAATTTAATATATAAGTCAGAATATAGAAAATTATGTTTATAGTGGTCTAGTTTTTTGCTTGTGTGTATGTGATTGTGTGCATATGTGCTTCATTTCTTCATGAAATGTGGGTGTAATTGAGGGGAATATATGAAGGTTTGAATGCTTAAAAATACGAATAATGGAAAGTATAGAAATAGAGATAACATGGAAGTAAGCCATTTGCCTTGCATGCAGAAGGACAGTGGTTCAAATCCCGGCATCCCATATAGTTCCCTGAGCCTGCCAGGAACGATTTCTGAGCATAGAGCCAGGAATAACCCCTGAGCCTTGCTGGGTGTGACCCAAAAACAAACAGCAACAACAGCAACAACAATAAAAAAGAATAGATTCTGAATGAGTAACATAGAAATAAAGTAAAATAAGCAAAACATGCCCTTGGCTCTGATTATTAAATATAGTAAAACAAGCATATTTTGATAATTTATACATCAACTCATAATGTATGATTTATTGGGATAAACAATAAAATGAGACAGGAAAGTATTTTCAAAATTTCATGTAAATGAAATTTAATCATCTGGCAGAATAACTTAAAACTGACTTTAGAAAACATGCTTATTGTGAAAATTATATGCATCCACATTCTTTTAAAAAATACATAAATGATGAGCTGGAGATACAGCAGTATGGTGTTGGTCTTGCAAACAGCCTATCCAATCACTTCTCGGCCTTTTGTTTAAGATCAAGTGTAGTATCTGTTCTTATCAGCAGCCTAACCAAGACTGATGGTAGCTCGAATCCTGGCATCTCATATGGCTCCCCGTGCCTCCTGGGAGTGATTTCTGAGCACAGAGGTAGAGGCAACCCCTGAAAGTCTCCAGGTGTGACCTAAAACAACAACAACAACGACAACGACAACAACAGCAGCAAAAATCCACAAATACCCTATAGCGTATTTTAACCCAGTTACAAATTTAATAGCAAAATAAGATAAAATTTAAATTATGGGGTCTGAGAGTTTGGTAGTGAAGACTCTTGCTGTACATGTAGCCAACCATATTTTATTCCCCAGCACTACATATAAGGCAAAGGAGCATCACCAAGAGCCCAGAAACATGAACAGAGTCAATGGGTACATTTTGAGCAAGGAAAGTATGACCCCGTACATAAAAACAAAATCAAAAATATACCAAAAAAAAAAAAACCCACTAAAGTAAGTAAAAAAAATAAATTTAAGTTATTGTCTTATTAATGCATCTCATGTTTATCTTGAAAAATTAATTTTATTATATTTAAACACTCTAAATGCTGCCTTGTTTATTGGGGGCTTAACTTAATGTTTTAATTTTTTAATTATCATCACATATGTATAAATTTGACGTAGGGTTGGAGAGTGACAAAATAAGTGAAAATATAAAATCTATTTTTTGTTCTGATTCAAAAATGATTGCAAATTAGTGACCATTAAACTAGTGATGCAAAGGATGTGAAATGAACACTCAAAAACACACATGGAAGCATTCATGGAAACAAAGCAAAATCCCATGAGTTAAGAATCACAAAAAAGGGAGCCGGGAGGTGGCGCAGGAGGTAAGGTGCCTGCTGCCTTGCCTAGGACGGACCACGGTTCGATCCCCAGGTTCCCATATGGTCCCCCGTGCCTGCCAGGAGCGACTTCTGAGAGCATAGCCAGGAGTAACCCCTGAGCGTCACTGGGTGTGACCCCCCCCCAAAAAAAAAACCAAAAAAAAAAAGAATCACAAAAAAACAAACAAAAAAAAGCAAATACTGTATTTGGAGCAATGATTCTGGCATCAACTCTGTCATTCAAATAATAGACTATCTTTTTTTCATAACTATAAAATGACATAAAATTTATAGAATAAGAAAGTACTCAGTATTCAAAAATAAAGCACTCAGAGAAAACTGTCCTTCACTGTACTATCTTATTCAAGAGTAGAGACAGAAATGATACCCAGGTCAAATTAAAAGAAAAATCCTATTAAAGAGTTAATGATCTTTCAACCTATGCACATTTGGGTCTCTCCTGAATTGCTAATTTGTTGTGCTGGATCATTAGACAAAACTGTGCTAATTACACTGATAGTAGTTTATGTTCACTATTTTGTCTATTTTTGGCTGTAATCCTAAGATAACTCCATGAAAAAATCAAGAGTAAGCTGAAATAAATAAGTTTTGATTGATCAAAACTTTCTTCTATTATAAGATATATGCAGCAAATTATATTTATTCTACATTAATCTTTTTATTGCGAATGCATTTTTATTTATTTTTTTTACTTATTTATTTATTTATTTGGTTTTTGGGTCATACCCACAACACTCAAGGGTTACTCGTGGCTCTACACTCAGAAATCACTCCTGGCAGGCTCAGGGTACCATATGGATGTTAGGATTCGAACCACAGTCCTTTTGTATGCAAGACAAATACCCTACTCCCATGCTATCTCTCCAGCCCTCATTGTTAATTTAAAATTAAATTGATTTATTATGCTTTCAATCATATTAAAATGTATGTAAAAATGACATGAGAAACTTGAGGCTCCTATTTCCACAGAGCTTCAAGAAAACAAAGCAAGAGAACTACAAGCTGTACTTTATCCAGCCCCAACAATTCTATTTATAATAGCCATATATAAAGATTATTTCTTCTGCGATTGTATTTTATTTTATTTGGGGGTGGAGTTGGGCCACACCCTGTGATGCTCAGGTATTACTCCTAGCCATTAGCTCAGATATCTCTCCTGGCTTATGGGGCCATATAGAATACCAGGAGATAGAACTGTAGTCCATCCTAGGCTAGTGGGGACAAGGCAGACACCTAACCCCTTGTGCCATCACTCCTACTCCTATTTCTTTAGTGATTTTACAGGCAAACTTTGTAAAGTTGATTAATTAAAACAAAGGTAACTTTTCTACCATGTTGCTATTTCTGTATTAGTATACCATATGTAAAATTTAAATTAGAAAGGACATGAATAGTCAGTTGAGATAGAACACTGATTTTTATGTTTATTTTACAATTAAATAAAATCCAAGCACTGTACCACCTAAGGAGTAACTCATAAACCCAAATGTTCAAAAGCACAGAACACAGAAACTGAAGTGTATGTATATATATATATATATATACATATTAATATTTATACATATTAACTATCTCCAATTTCCTGGTCCTATTATATCTGATATGGCTAATAGGCATAATACTCATGGTCATTTACATTTTGAAGATAGATTATTTAATAATCTATTTCCAAACATTCAGTATAGAATTATATAAATCACCAAGTGTATAATTGAAACTAATTCAGAGAAATTTTATTATCATTTCCTTTCAATTTTGTGTCAATTTTTGACTGAGGACATCTTTATATATAGGCATAGAGAAATCTTAGAAGATGATAAATATGAGAGAAGAGGGCTTGACAGATAGTCAACTAAATCAATGTCTCCAGACAAGAAAGTGAAATTGTCAGGCAGGTAGGCCCAATTGTTTAAAGTCAGGAATAGATCAAGGACTAGAACTTTTAGGAATGTGGAGTGTGCCATCATTTAGCATGATGCATGTCTCCCTGCTGGTTTATAAATTCGCACAGATCATCCCACTGAATGGATTACAGTAGACTACTCTCAACAGCCTGAGGAACCCAGCCAAACAACACACAACGTGAGCTACAAAGTGCTTTTGGTGTATGTTGTTATTTAGACAATATAATCATTAAAGGGGGAATTTATAGGAAACATTCATATAATCCAAAGTCTGTCCCTGAGGTAGCAATAACACGGTTCCGTGTTTGAAGGCTAAATGCGAATTCTTTAAAGAGAAAAACTGGTACAGGGTAATGTGATAGATGCAAGCTATTTCTTGGGTAACAGAATAAAGTAGCATTTCTAAAATATGTTCCATGCCCCAAACGAGATAGGTTCCTGGAATTCATAAACATTGTTTTTATAAATTTCAAAACTATGTCAGCCAGAGTCAAGTATATTTTTATATGTGGATATATTAGGATGACATGTTTTAAATTTTTAGAGGGTTTTCTTGCTTTACAGACAAAATCTTAAGCAATAAAATGCCTACTGCTTCCCTGTTGTAACTTCTAATCAAGTTAATTTCTCCTACTTCAATTTATTATCTTCACAAATAAACGTATCGCTTTCAGATCAGCACACAATTACACAAATGGAGATATGAGCCTTATTTTTCTTCTTTCTTTCTTTTTACTTTTTTCATTTTCTCTATTGCTCCAGGACAGAAGAACATTAAGGGATAAATCTGATTTTATAGGCTCACAGCATAAAACGATGTTTTGTTTGTGTCTATATTATGTTGAAGGAATATAATCTGTATCATAGATACTAGAATATGAAAGTAGAGAATAAATAGCACTACATGTATTCATCCAAGTTCTAAACTCATTGAAAAATAATATTTGACTAAGGAAAATGAAAGTAAATAAAGTTCACTTCTGACCAGAATAATAATTTAACTTTGGGGTTATATCATTTATATTCTAATACCAATGACAATTAACTGGTTGATCTTAAGTCCAATTAATAAAAACAAAATATAAAATAATAATTACAATGTGGTTGGTATTGTAGGATGAATATATAAAAGAAAAGGCAAGAGAAATAAAAAAAATTGCCTTTTAAAACTGCTATGGCCATATAAAATGATTATGAGCTATTTTAGATTTTAAAAAAAAAGAAGCAAAACAGAAATGGGCCAGCATTTTGTTTCCTTAGGTTTCTTTCTTTTTCAGGATTGACTATCATTAGTATGGAGCAAGAGGTTGAAAATACGGGTATTAATTCCCACTGACAAATTCAATTCAATTAAATGACAAACTTATTCAATATTTACTGAAATAGGAGGACACAATTTTAGTCTTTGAGAATACTAATGTGAAAAAATTTGTAAGGCCAATATCTGAGAGAAAATTGATTTAGAAATGTGAACAGGAAGAGCTCTTCAGAAAGTTTTCTTGTGGTGCTTGCTTTAACATAAAACATGATCTTTTCTTTAATTGATAAAATTCACCTGAAATTTATGCAGACTTCATGTTTTACATATTTTAAAAATATTGATTCAATTTCTATAATAAATATAGATTTACTCAGATTTTCTTATTTTTTTTTGTGAATTTTGCCAAATAATGTTTTACACAGAATGCACTTTTGTTTGGGATATCAAATTTATGGTCATGGAGTTTTCAGTGTCCCCTTATAATTCCAATGTCCCTTGACTCCTCTCACTTTTGAAATTTGTTATGTGCATACTTTCCCATTTTTGCTTAGTTAGCCTCAATAAAGATATATTGATTGTATTGATCTTTTCAAAGTTTCTAGCTCTTAGTTTTGATTTGGTATATTGATTTCTTGTTTCAATACTATTGATTTCTTCTCTAATTCATTTTAAATTTAATTTCTTTTGCTTACTTTGAATTTACTTTATTGTTCTTTTTCCATTCCCTCTAAGTCAAAATTACAGTATTAATATTTAGATCCTTCTCATTTTTTTTTGCATTAGAGTTCAGAACTATAACATCTTGAAGTACGGTTCTCACAACTGATAATATAAATATCCTTTTTATTTTTTTGCATTTTTATAATATTTCTCAAATATTAGCATTTTCAATGTCTTATGTCCATCTGTCTTTTATCCTGTATAGTTTAATTACTATATTCTGCTACATGTTTATCATTGCTTGAAATTCATGTATGAGAGTTTCAACACCCCTTTTGTGTTTACTGTATTTTATGTTGTATTCAGTTCACTTTCTTTTAAATTTGGTATTTTTGTATCTCTTGTAATTGTTTTTGATAGCCATAAGTGATATGATGTTAAGGTAAACATAATGCAAATAAATATTTATTGTTAATAAACCTTTAGTAATGTGGTACAGGGTTTTGGGGAAAGGGTCAGCCAACAATCCAGTCATTAGTTCTCAGACAGCATTGCATCACATATTTCAGTTTGTTTTTGTTTGTGTTATTGGTTTCTGTCCCTCCTCCTGGGGGACAGAACTGCTAGAACTGAATGGATAGATATTTCTCTATACACAGGGAAATTTGGAAAACTATACACAAATTACATACACATTTAAATAAAATTTTTAAGATAATTTCTAAAATTTTGTTTTTTGTTTTTGTTTTTATTTTGGGTGGGGCACACCTGTTTGATGCTCAGGGGTTACTCCTGGCTAAGTGCTCAGAAATTGCCCTCTGGCTTGGTGGGGGGACCATATGGATGAAGGGGGATCAAACCGCTGTCCTTCTTTGGCCAGCGCTTGCAAGGCAGATACCTTACCTCTAGCGCCACCTCACCAGCCCCTCCAGACAAAATTTTTAAGAAAACTAGAATTTCTTTCCCCAATTTCAAACTTTACTACAAAGCAACAGTGATCAAAACAGCATGGTATTGGCATAAGGACAGGCCCTCAGATCAGTGGAATAGGCTTGAATACTCAGAAAGTGTTCCCCAGACATACAGTCACCTAATTTTTGATAAAGGAGCAAGAAATCCTAAATGGAGCAAAGAAAGCCTCTTCAACAAGTGGTGTTG
>PVKC010050470.1:0-10570 GCA_004027635.1 Crocidura indochinensis
ATAAAAAAGGAATAAAATAGTAATTATAGTTACAATTTAAAATGGGAAAGCATTCGAAATAAAAATTTCAAGTATGTTTTGTTAGGTTTATACAAAGTAGATAATAAAAAGTAGAGTAGTCTAGAGCTAGGAAAATTCATAAAGAGAAAAAGTACATTATTGGTGCTAAAGTCAGAAACAAGATTGGAAAAGGGTAGTGAAAATTTGATGTGCATTTATCAGATTTATATGGTTTGTTTATAGAGGTTAAAAATAATGTCCTGGATCTAGTGGAAGTGCTTGCAATAATAAATAAAAAGAATTCAATTTAAAAAAATTCAATTTTACTATTTAAACGTTTACATCGTAAAATTCATGGTATAAATTGTGTCCAATAAATATTAAAAGATATACCCAACATCAAAAAATTTTATATAAAAATTACATTTACCTGGGCTGGAGATAGAGGATAGGGTTAATGTAACTACCTTGCATATGACCATCCCTGGTTCAATCTCTGGTGTTCCAGATGACCCCCTGAGCATATATAGGAGTGATCCGTAAGCATAGAGCCAGGAGTAAGTCAGTATTAAGCACAGTGTTTCATAAGAATGGTACAAGTTTTTTCGTTTGTTTGATTGTTTGTTCCACAAACCCTGTAAGGACATAGCAAATTCAACATGGAAAAAATTGGATCTGCTAAATTGTTTGAGTCTGTGGTTCCTTCAATATAGAAACCTCATTTTCAGCAATTGTAAGTAGAACTGTACTGAAACCACTTACATAGATTGACAGAATCTGGGGTACATCAGCAAAGGTATCTGCTGTCTTAGGGTTTCCAATCTCATTTCTGGTGCTTTCTTACGTTTCTATTTGGGATTGCCAACAGGTAATTGGTGACTTTGTAAAACTTTAAAATTTGACCCCATTATTATTATTATTTTTATTTTTTATTATTTTTTTAATCACATCTATGGCTTCCCCACCACAACTTCAAAGACAAATGTCTGCTCCCAAATGAACTGGCGCTTAAAATTTGGGAAACTGTATCTCAGTTATAGTCACTTAAACATCACGATCAGTCCTCTATATGTATTTCAGTCTTCATGTTCAGGTAATCAGGACAGACTCACAGAGCAGACTGACTCCTCTACATGCTGGTAACAGCTGACTGGTCAGTAGTAGAAGGACCATTCAGTCTTGAACATAGCTTCTAGCCTACCGGGCAGGCTTAAGTAACCACACCACATGGTAATGTGGCTATCTTCTTTTAATAATGTATTCACAAGGAGGAATTTCCAGAAGGTTGACTCATATATAAGAATGCAGGGAACTGGATGGTCCAGTGAGTATTTTGTCTATAAAATCAAGCATTATTTACTGTTTTAGTTCTAACCTAGTTGAGTGTCACATCATTATAAATGAACATTTTAAAAGGTAGATCCTAGGCTCTTTGCGACTTACAAACCAGGGATCCTTACAACTAGAGAATGAATGCTTCAATAGAGTCTCAAACTCCTACTTCTGGTTTGTTGCATTTTTGAAGTGTTTTCTGCCTACCCAGATGCCCAAGATCCTACTTTTCTGGTCTGCAGTAGACACAGCTGTAACATTGGCAGGAAAAGGCAGACAAATGAAAATCATTTGCCAGTACCCTTTGGCATTTCTTAGCACCCGTTTTGTTTTGCTTCTTTTGAGGGAACTCAGTCACACTTATAGGTATGCGGACATCTATCTCAACACAAATCTAGGAGTGTTCTATGGTCAGTTAAATTAGGAATGCAGTGAATAGTTTTGATGCCATGACTTGAAGAACAGGTTTGTGCTTAGATTTAGAAACAAACCAGGGACAAGTAGAAAGAAAATTTATAGTTCAAGGTATCCAAAACATGAACCGGAAGAAAGTCTATAAGGGAACCAAATATTCCAGTAGCTTCAATGACATCTATCTAAGTAGACAACAGTCTCTTCTACATAGACAACACTATGACAGGATATTAAGCTTAGAACTTAAACTGCCTTTTATCCACAATGCATGACACCCATTTTACTTGTGTCTATAATACATACAAGCAGATAAGAGGATCATGCTATGTATCTTGCTAGGGGAAAATATTGGGGCCATGTGACCGTGGGGCAGCTTGCTCAAGATTCAGATTCTTGAGTAACCTCTTTTAGACTACACACTTCTTCCACACCACAAATAATTATACAAATATTGTTCTCTATCACCAAGACACTTAGCAGGACTAAAAAGTTCAATGAATTTTTCTCAATTTATTGAGCAGTTAGTGTTTCTTTTGGGGGGTAATTTAGAAATTGTTGTGAACTCTATTTTAGCACATAAAGTCTGTTTTGTATTAATAAGAATTCATATTGTGATTTATTTGTGCATATATACCCTTTTAGTTCCATAATAATAATAATAATAATAATAATAATGTGATAGCATGTTTTTTAAAAAGAATAATATATTATTCTTACTAGAAAAAGAAACACTTTTCTCAAAACAAAAATAATAAGAATGTTGAACAGAGGCAGATAGAATCAGAGGGACAGAGAGATAGAGAGAACAAAAGAGAGAATTTGTGATAATTGTTTGTATTGCATATAATTAAATAGGGCTATGTCCTATTCTGTAATCACAAGAAACTCCAATCTGAGAAATGCTCTCCTTTAATTACACGATTTATTCTACTGTCTGATACTTTTAAGAAATACACACTTCTGGATAGATTAATTTTCTCAAACAGATGAGCAGACAAGAAATGCCTATACACGATGAAGTCTTTCTTTATAAATTCTTCCTTTTCATTCTTCAACTACTTTTACCCATATAAGTTTCATCAGATTAATTGCTCTAATTGGGAAAGTTCATGGTAAACCCCCCATTGCTTTAAACAGGATGAAACAAACAAACAAATAATCCCCTCACCTCCTCCCCATATTCTATCTTCCTCTTGGTCTATAAACATTTTATCTTCGATTTAACATAATGCTCCAAAAGCACAGGGTGAAAACAAACATTCCTGGACATATGGATTTGCCAGTGTCATGGTGCATGGGATTGAGCACACCTGACCGATCCACCTGCACCATGTCTAGGGCCTTGTCTGCTCCTACAGACTGTAGATACTGTATGGGAATGAGGAACATGAGGATGAGCACCTGAAGGAAATAGGAAGACAATAGATGATTATGATAAACTTTCTATTTCTCCCAAGCCCCATGTTTCATTGTTATTTTAGGTTTTACTTATAGTGCAGATATTCCCAGATAAAGGTCAATATTAATGATATCATACTAGGCCATAAGTATGAGGGACCTCTTCTGAGCCCAGATCCCCCCTTTGACCTGTGGTAGCGTGTTCAAACAATTGGACCTGGTCTTCACTTCTTGCCTCTTTGACATCTTCTCTAGGATCCTGCTTGGTGGTGGAACCAGGGAATAGAGTTATTATACATTTGCTAAAAACAGGTTTTTAGTGCAAGTATCCTGGTTAATTGGTGTTGGGAGATTTTTCTGTAAGATTATTTCCTACAAGTACTCCTTACATTTACCAGCATCCCTATCAGAAAATTGAGTGCATATTCGTAATTTATACTTTTTATTGACTCAGAAAGCCCCACATCTTTATCACCCCTGAAAAGTAGGCAATTGTACTGTTATAAAAGAACCATATGTCATTAAGAACCATAAATTCAGGTTTCATTAAGATCCATTGTCTACTTTTCTTCTTTATCACTGATCTCAATGATGATCAACATTTAACCCAGATTCCTGCATTGTCTAATGGATTGTTATACATCCATAGAGAACAGAGGAAGATAGAAGAGAAGAGAATTCTCAACTTAATTCTGAATTTATCTTTGCTTCCTTAAGTAAATTTAAATATCTCTCTTTTGAGAAATGAGTGTGTTTATTTTGCTGCTCATTCATATCCATGTCTCAATTTTATCTGTTTCTATTTTTTGCCCAACTCAAATTTTTTTTTATTTACAGGGGACACATCCTGTGTTGCTCAAGGATTTCTCCTGGCTCTGGAGTTAGGGATTGCTCAGGGTGGTGCTCAAAGAAATATATGGAGGTGCCAGGAATTGAGCTTGGGTCAGCTGCATATAAGGAAAATGCACTATCTACTGAATTATTGCTCTGACACCCAACTCAGATTTTTCTTAACATCAAGAATAAGAACAAAATTCATACTCTTATTAATACATGTAAACTTAATAATATTAATTATATACATATATACTATTATGTTTTTTTTTAAGAAAAGTGTTTTTGCTCAATTGAAATGTTACGTACATTATTTGTACATGCAATCTTTAGGACAAAATAAAGTAAACCACCAGAATGGCCATCTATCTAGCACCTAGATCTGACAATTTTGCCACTTGTAGAGCAGTCCAGTTTGGGAGTTGAAAAGGCTCAAAGAAGGAAGAAGGCGAGCCATAGAGAGATGTAAGGTGCTTTCTTGGAACTACACTCACATTACACAAACTCTGAGTTCTTCTCTGCTTCTGTCAGGGGTTGCTGGACAACAAGCATTCTCTCTAGGGAGGGGAGTAAAGATAGCACAATGCCAAGGATACATTGTTTGTTATTGTTGTTTTGTTTTGTTTTGTTTTTCTTTTTGCATCCCATCTCCAAGGACCCTTTTCTTCAGTTAGATGTGTTCAAGGTCTCATATCCTCAGTGGGCACCCAAGTGCAGAGCCAGTTCATAGCTTCTTGGGACCTATGTCAAAAATACTAATATAGGCAGAATCCTAATACCTTTCCATTTTCTCTGCATTAAAACACCATCCTGAAATAGTTTTTCTTTAACATGTTTGGATAACAACTCTGGTCCTTAAATATATGTATTTGAAATGCTAGTGTTAGTAAAATGTTATAAATATTTGCTTTTTTGTGATTGGATTGTCATTTTCCCATGCAATAATAAATTATAACTCACCATTTTTATTAACCGTTTGTCAAAACTAAACTTTTGAAACATTTTGTAATGTAAGACTCCTCTGAGGGCATTAGGAAATGATGATCTGCTCAGTTTCTAACTCATAAGATGGAATTGAGAAACTGAGACAAGTTCCACTTGATTCTGCTGAGAACCATTGATCTATCTTGGGACTATTATTTTTTTTTAAATTTTGGAACACATCAATCGGTGTTCAGTTCTTGGCTCCATGTTCAGGTGATCAGGTGATCATACACTTTGCCAGTATCAAACCTGGGACAGTCATGGGAAAGACAAACGTCTTACGTACATCTCTCTGGTCCTACATCAGGAATTTTTATTGCTGCATTATACTCCATTGCATAGGTGTTATACTTACCAAATTAATCCATATTGCTTATTTAACTTGAGTTTTCAAATATTTGCTTACATGATCAATTTTTCAGTTAAAAATCCAACTGTAAGTCTTTGTGAGCTTCTGATAATCTTCTCAAGAAAATTCTGTAAGGTAGAATTCTTAGATGAAAAAGAATATAAACATGGGCAAGATAGATGGCATGTTGGGTTGAAAATCAACTCTGTAAGATTAAAGTGCTAGATTTCTATGCACTAGGTGTTGTTTATTATAACTCTTCCACAGGCCAGAATTTTGGGTCTCAAAATTCCTCCTGCATCAGAGTCCTCTGAAGGTCTTGTTAAAACAGATGGCTGCCACCTTTTTCCTGTCCTTTCGGATTCATCAAGTCTGCGATGTGATTAGAAATCTGCATTTCTTACAAATTTGCTGATGAGATTGATGCTGCTGATTTAGAACATGCTTTAGAAATCATGAAATAGATACTATCCTAGGAGTTTTACACAAGTCATTGACTTTTCACAGCAGTGTTTAATAATTAAGTTCTAAGAGTCAAAGAGGGTCTGAAGCAGGGATCACAAACTTGCGACCCGCGGGCCGCAAACAACCCTCCATACAACATTTTGTGACCCTAGAGGAATTTTGTTTTGTTTTGTTTTGTTTTAGTTGTTTTGTCACATCCCCCAACGTTCAGGGCTTACTACTGACTTTGCACTCAAGGATCACCCCGACTTTGCCTTCTGCGGCCCGCAGGTAAATTGAGTTTGAGACCCCTGGCTCTGAAGTCATAAACATAATGATAAAAGGACTGGAATTTAATTCCAAATTAGATCATGCTAAGGTTAATGAACTTCCTACAAGGCAGTCTAGTTTCTTCATCTCACTGTTCACTAAGATTGTATTTTCCAAATAATATCAAAAGTTTCAGGGTAACCTTCCCTGATTATGAGGGTGTCAACGGTAGAAAGAGGGGTACAGAAGTGTCTGCCTGAGAATTTTATCAGGAAAAACTAGTTTGATGAGTTCTGCTTCCTTAATTGTATCAATCAAGTTGCTTCCTTAAGTCTCAGTGACTGTGCTGACATGTGGACATTAGGAAAATCATTTCTCATCAGTTATTGCCACCATATAATAGTTTTTGGAAAATAAATTTAGCTCCTCCACAAACTATCTCCAGGTTTTCATATACAATAACCAACTGCCTGTTCAAGTCCAGTAAAAACATATCTCACTTCAGTGAGAAAAACAAGAACTCCTGTCAATCAGGTTGACTAATAATAATAAGCAGCAGAGAAAACACCCAGTAGATTGTCACAACCTGAAGATGATTGAATCTACCAGTTTCAAAGGTCAACATTTCCTAACCTACACCCAGATTCATCTAGTGAATCACCCACATTTCACAACTAAAGAAAATTTAGGGCTTAATTATGCAAATGTTATCTATTTATTATCCTGAATTCTTGTCACCCTTTTGTCCTTTTTTTGATGATTTTGTATATAGAACATTATGTATGCCGTTTGGTCTTTATTTGTTGATTCTGTAAACTAAGACTCTGTGAGGCATATTACATAAAGGGAAATAGGAAGAATTGTCTACTGAAAATTGTATTTATTTTGTAGACAGGGGTTCCTGTTCACAGAACATGAATCATGATGTTCTGACTCATATTTTTATGTCTTTCTACAAATTGAGAAGAAACAATAAGTGGACAGTACCAGGGGCAAAGCAATCTCATGAGCATTGGATGGAGATAAAAAATGATTAAACCCAAATATCCAATCCAAAGTTAACAACAATACAATCAAGAGACTCAAATTACAAGCCATACACAAAAAGCACCCATTACACGAGCAGTCCAGGGAGTTAAGAATGGAGGTATAGTGGGGCAGGAGAGATAGCACAGCGGCGTTTGCCTTGCAAGCAGTCGATGCAGGACCTAAGGTGGTTGGTTCAAATCCCGGCATCCCATATGGTCCCCGTGCCTGCCAGGAGCTATTTCTGAGCAGATAGCCAGGAGTATCTCCTGAGCACTGCCGGGTGTGGCCCAAAAACAAAAACAACAAAAAAATAAAAGAATGGAGGTATGGGATGCATGCTGGGAACAGTGGTGGAGGGAGGTCAACACTGGTGGTGGGAATTGCCCTAACTCATTGTCACTATGTCCCTTAAATATAACTATAAAAGACTTGTAATTCACATTGTGAATTATATTATATTAAAGATTATATTAAAAATCAAAAATAAAAACCTAGATTAAAAATGTATTTTTGTGTCTTGTAGCACAATTCTATTGACTATGTTATATTCAATAATATGGACAAGGTTCAAGGGTTTTGGAAGCATAAGTAGTATAGAGGTATAGTATATAATATGAATTGCAGAACCAACAACACTGCAAGCATGCAACTCAAACTAGGACAACTAACTAAAAAAAATGTGCCTGTCAAGGAAGCAGGTTGGTGGTGGGAGAGAATCTGGACACATTGGTAGAGGAAAGCCTACTCTGATGGTGGGATTGGTGTTGGAACACTGTATGCCTGAAACTCAACTATGAATAACTTAGTAAGCCACAGTGCCTTAATAAAAAGTTAAAGACATGCAAATGCATTAACCCTTTTTTACTGTTCAATTATGTAATGCAAAACACATTATTTCTATTTATATTAAAAGTAATTTCAGTCCAAACAATGCTTTGATATTGAAAGCAAGGCATTGGTTATAACGAATGATGCACTGTCTTTAGCTTTACCATTTACTATAACTTCCTAACTGAATGAAGAAATAAATTGGGGAAAGGAACTTGAAAACTCTATGGAAGGGGAAGTCTTTATAATCTAACCTGCTCTAAGTGTCACATCTAATATCAATAGTTGATAGTTTTGATGATAGAAGGATCATAGCAATTAGAACTGACTGACAAAAGTATGAACATCCAATGATAGGAGATCACCATTCAGACTAAATAGCTGTCTTTTTAGAATACTGACAATGACATGTTTACACTGACTCTCAGGGGTCCTATTCTATAATAACACATATACATATGCAGACAGACTTCAATGAACTTGAAGGAAGAATTAAGCAGAGGGTAAGAAATGAAATGTAGTAGGAATGTGGGTATTAAGTTTTATTTTATTGCAAGATCCATGATTTATAGCTATTGATTATTCAATTTTAGGCATATAATGTTTCAATAGCAGTCCTACTTTGTCAACTTCCATCAGCAGTGTTCCCATATTCCATCATTACCTCCACCCCAACATGCCACTTTGACAGGCATATTACAAAATTTGGCGGTTGCAGCTTAGATCTCATGTTTTCATTGTTGTTGAGTCTGTGCATTGGATATATACCTATAACACTCTCCTATAACATCAATATAACCAAAGCCTGATCACTGTTTCTTCATTACTTCCTTTTTCATTTTTGTACTACCCCTTGATTACCTTCTTTCTCTGTCCTCCTTCCTAAGTTCTGGGATCAAAGGTGATCTCGGCATCCCCATTTACTACATTATAACATGGCATCACCATTTTTTTTTAAAGATACTATCTTCATCATTTGTGCTGCATTTAGTATCTTTTACTGTAGAAATTCTCCAAACCTGACAGTTCACAAATTAGGAATCTGAATACTTTGGAACTTTAATGAGCAGTAAAAGTTTATAAACTGAAATTCTATTATCCATAAAAACTTGGAAAATTTTATTTTTAAAGCAAACACATACTACTATTTTAGTATAAAAAGTGATAATTCTAGGAGCCAGAGCAGCAGAAGGGCATTTTCTTGCACATGACTGACCTAGGACAAACTGCAGTTCGATCCCCTGACATTCAATATGGTCCCTGAGTGGAGAGCCAAGAGTAACCCCTGAGCCTCACCGGGTGTGGCCCAAAAACAAACAAACAAAAAAAGTGACAACTCTGGTGCAATATATCAAAAATTGACATATTTTAAATAATAATCACTGATACCTACCAAGATTGCTTGACAAAATTTTTTCAGGGACCAGATCAAAATAATTCAACCTGGGTTTGAAATCTCTGTGCTCTGTGGAGCACTTCTATGAGCAGCTCCAGTGCAAGAGTTATGAGTAGTTCCTGAGCATACTGAATACAGCCTTAAACCCATAGGAGAAAGAAAGAGAGGAGAGGAGAGGAGAGAAGAGAGGAGGGGCGGGGAGGGCAGAGCAGGGGAGGAGAGAAGATAGCAAGGGAAGCAAGAGGAAAGGAGGGAAGGAAGGGAAGAGAGGAAGGAAGGGGAGCAGTGAGGGAGGGAAGGAGAGGAGTGGAAGGCTGAGGGGAGAGAAGCGAATAGGGGAAGTTAGAAAGGGAGAGAAGGGGAGGGAGGGGAAGGGAGGAAGTAAAAGAAGGGAAAGGGAAAAGAGGGGAAGGGAGCAGAGGGGAGAGAAAAGGAAGGGACGGGAGAAGAGAGGAGGAGAGGAAAGGAGAGGAGGGAAGCAAGAAAAGAAGGAAAGAAAAGGAGAAAGTTTAGCAAATGACAATTTAGCAGTGGAGAAGGCAGTGGGGACAGGCGGGAAATGGGACATTGGAGGCTGGAAATGTGCACTGCTAAAGGGTGTTATGTACTAAGAATTTGTATTTAATTGTTTCATATGCTTATATACTAAAATATTTTCAGCAACAAAGTTGAAAATAGGTTTTACATTTATCACTGATGTCAGGATAATTAATTAGCCACTGTGCTGCAGTAACTTATTGTATTAAAAAAAACTTAGCAGCCATATTATGAATACCAAGTACTGTTGTCAAAATTAATAAGATATAAATAGTCATAAAATTCCCAAATTTGACTCAAACTGTTCACCTATAAAGCTTCATGTATAAAAGTAGGAGAAAGACAATTTTATCTAAGAAGGACACAGAAGTCAGAGACCTCTTTTTGGAATCTGAATTTCTGGGCTTTTGCTGTGTCCAGTTTGCCAGGGGCATGGCCATGAGCAGCACCAAGTTTCTATAAGTGGAAGATTTAGAAAGATAAACATGTGGCATGCTTTTCAGAGCCTGGCATTAGATCACTAGATGGGCACCAGAGAAGACATAACTATCTTTCATCTTTCTTTCTTTCTTTCTTTCTTTCTTTCTTTCTTTCTTTCTTTCTTTCTTTCTTTCTTTCTTTCTTTCTTTCTTTCTTTCTTTCTTTCTTTCTTTCTTTCTTTCTTTCTTTCTTTCTTTCTTTCTTTCTTTCTTTCTTCCTTCCTTCCTTCCTTCCTTCCTTCCTTCCTTCCTTCCTTCCTTCCTTTCTTTCTTTCT
>PVKC010050471.1:0-10451 GCA_004027635.1 Crocidura indochinensis
ATTTTTCTCTATTATGAGTCATGTTTATTTATAATTCATAAATAAATTATATAAAATTCAAAATTTATAATTTTGAAATGTAATTTTATTAATAGTATGCCATTTTCATTAACATTTAATTTGAAGTAATTTTCCAGATCCTATTTTAATGCCCTTTTGGCATGGATTATTTTAAAATTTTAACTAAAATTTTTATTAAGATACTTCAATTTACTAAACATAGGTTCACTTTGTTTCTTCGAATCTAAGTGTAGTGAGTTGAAAGTCTCTATCTGTAGAGTTTTCCTCTTGTATTTCTGTTTATTTATGCTTTGTAAATTTAAAACTCAAGTAGGTCAAGTGATGATATTAACCATACTTTACTGAAACTTTACTAGTGTAGTTAATTTGATAAAAATTGATGTTACAACTTTATAGCATGTTTTTTTAATTCTTTTAAAACTTTTCTGACCTTTTTCTATTTCTCATTTGTTATCAGACATGTGTTTGTTATCAGGCATAGTTGGGTCTTGCCTTTTTTTAAAAATCCAGTCTTATTTGCTTCACTTAGAGTATTTAGTTAATTAATGTTAAGCAAAATAACCAAAGAAATTAGAGTAGGTTTACCAGTTTATTTTCTGTTGGTACTTGTGCTATTTTCATTTCCTTTAGACCTTTGCTATTTATAAATACCCCTGTAATAAATATAGGTATAGATATATCTTTATGAATTAATGTTTTTTGTGTTCTTGGGATAACTACATAAGAGTAAAATTGTTTGGACATTATGAAAGTTTAGTTTTATTACGTTTTTGTTGGGAGGACACACCTGGAAGTGCTCAGGGATTACTCTGGAATTAATCCTGGCAGTGCCTGGGATATGGAATGCCGGCAATAGAACTTTGGTTGGTCCCCATACAAGGGAAATACCTACCCACTGTATTTTCGCTCCTGTCCCTTATTACCTTTTTAAATAAAAATCTATATAATGTTTTCATACTAGCTGAACTCATTTATATACCTAGCAACAGTGAATGAGGGTTCCTTTTCCCCTGTGTCAGCATTTATTTCTTGTTTTATTTCTAGACCACTTTATTTGATGCTTTGTGAAGAACTATTTCTTTTTTCCCATTTATGCTCTTGGCTATTTTGTAAAAAATTAACTGTCCAGTGGTCGGAGAGATAGCACAGCAGTAGGGCATTTACCTTGCACAAAGCCAACTTGGGATGGACCTGGGTTTGATTTCTGGCATCCCATATGATCCCCCGAACGTGCCAGGAGTGATTTCTGAGTGCAGAGCCTGGATTAACCCCTGAGTGCTGCCTGTATGGCCCCAAAACAAAACAAAAATTAAATTTCCATTTTATGCATGAGAATTCATTTCTTGATCTAATTTTCACTATTGGTCTAAATATTGACTTTTATTCATAACAATTTTGATTAGTATATCCTTTTAGTATAATTTATAAAACCAGGAAATTGAATCTTCCTTGGTGGTATCTTTGTCAGCTTTGGGAATGAGCATGATATTAGCTTCAGAGAAGGTATAGGGAGGGTTTTCATCTTTTCAATATTTTGAAAGAGTCTAAAGATCAATGGTAGTAACTCTTCTGTGAATGTTTGATAAAATTCACCTGTAAACCCATCTAGTCTTAGAATTTTTATCTTGGGGAGTTTCATAATTACTGTTTCAATTTCCTTACTTGTGATTAGCCTATTTACATTTTCCACTTCCTTCTCATTAAGTATCTGGAGATATTTTTTTTCTAGAAATCTGTCCATTTATTTTATGCCTTCTAGTTTATCTGAATATAGTTCATAATAATCTCTCATGATGTCTTGGATTTCTTGAGTTTCTGTTGTAATCTCTACCCTTTCATTTCTGATCCTATTTATTTGAGTATTTATCCATTTTTTTTCTTCTGAGTTTTGCCGGTATTTCTCTATCTTGTTCATTCTTTAAAACAAACAAACAAAAACAAAAAAAAGCTCCTGGTCTCATTAATTCTTTGTTTTGTTTGGTTTCATTGTTTCTATATTGTTGCTTTCTGCCCTGGTTTTTTATTTCTTCTGCTTGTGTTAGGGTTCCTTGGCTGTTGGTTTTCCAGATATTTAAGGTGTCCCTTTAGATCGTAGATTTTGTCTTTCTCTTCTTTCCTAAGCCTGTATTGCTATGAGTTTCCCCCTAATTACTACTTTTGCTGTATCCCGTAGCTTTTGACAATTTGTTTTTTTATTATTCTTAGTTTCGAGGAATTTATATATTCTTTTATTTCCTCTTTGATCCAGTTGTTGAGAGCATGTTGTTTAGTCTCCAGGTGTTAGATTTTCGCCACATCCTCTTTTCATAGTCAATCTTAATCTCTGTGGCACTGTGGTCTCATAGGGTGATTGGTATAATTCTTACGTTTCTGAGTTTATGTAGGTTAGATTTGTGTCTTAAAATGTGGTCTATCCTGGAGAAAATTCTATTTTCACTTTGAAAAGAATGTGAATTCCACTTTTTGAGGATAAAAGACCCTGTAAGCATTTATTAGTCTTAGGTTTTCTAGTTTCTCATTTAGAGCTCTTATGTCTTTGCCAGTGTTCTGCCTGGTGTATCTAGCTAGAGGCAATAGTGGGATGTTAAAATTTCCCTCTACTATAATGTTTCCATCCATATCTTTCTCTAAGTTAGTGAGCAAAAGCCTTACATATTTTTTGCTGGGTCCACATTTGGTGCATAAAATGTTGATCAGAGCTAGTAATTCTTGGTCTATTGTTACCCTGATCAATGAGTAGTGTCTAAGTATTTTCTTGAGGTTGAATGCACTTTGGTCTGATATGCATATGGCTGTCTCAGCTCTTTTCTCTCTCTCTTCTTTTTTTTTTTTTTAGCTTTCAAGTGGCTTGTATAATTATTTTCCATCGTTTTACTCTGAGCCTGTGTCTATCCTGAACTTTTAGGTGTGTTTACTGCAGGCAGCAAATGTCTGAGTTTTGTTTCTTGATCTAACCCACTAAACTGTGCCTTTTGCTGGGAGAGTTTTGTCTATTTCAATTTAAAGAAATGATTAACAGAAAGGCTGTTGTGGCATTATTCTGTGTAGGTTGATTGCTGTTACATTTGGGATTTGATTTGTGTAATTGCTCTTTGAGTAGTTCATTTAGGGCTGGTTCCTTTTCCTTTATCTTCTGAATTTCTTTTCTATTCATTGGTTTTGTTGTTCCATATAAGCTTTATTAATATTCTTCTAAAATCTATATAGTTTTATAAGGATTGCATTGAATCTTTGGATACGCTGCTTTTTAACAATAGTTATTCTTTCAATTCATGAACATAGATCTAATTATTTGGGATATTTTAAAGTTATTTTAGTGACTTTAGTTTTCAGCTAAACTTAATCTTTTACCTCCTTACAAAAATTGATTTTGCAATTCTTTGCAAATACATTATAAATAGTATTATTTGTTTTATAGTTTATCTTCATATAAAATTACAACAGATTTCAGTATAATTATTTTATAGTCTGAAACTTTATTGATTTAATGTCTCAAAGAGTTTTTTGATTCCTTTTATTGATGTTGTGTATTATATTAATTGATTTGTCTGTCATATTTGTTGAGCCATTCTTATATCCCTGGACTTAATCGCGTGATCATGATGTATAGCTCATTTAATGTATTGTTGAATTTGGTTCACTTAGGTAGTGTTGAGTATTTTCACTTCTATGTCCATCAGAAACATTGGTCTCTGATTTTTTTGTATGTATGATATGGGAACTCAAAGTAACTATTAATTATTGGAAAGAATGAATGTTTCTTCATTTTTCTGGGAGATTTTAAGAACAAATAAGATCATCTTTGAATGCTTGGTATTACTCACTAGTAAGCTGAGATATTAGTTTTTGTTTACAGAGAGACTTTTGATTGCTTTTTCTATTTTCTTACTTATAGTTGGCCTGTTGAGATGTTCTTTTTCTCCTGAATTAAACTTGGTATGTTTCAAGATTCTGAAGATTCTCCTACTTCTGTATTATCCAAATTAGTGCACAAAGTTATTTAAAGTAGACTGGCACCTATTGTTACTTCTAGTCTTTAGTATTTGATCACAAATAATTGGGTTTTCTCTTTATTTTTTAGTTATTGTAGCTGGAGATTTGTTACTACTTTGTATACATTATACCATTCTTATCTTTCCTGTAAAATTCAGATAATAGATCTGTTGAGTCTTATAAGGGCTTCTTGTACATGAAAACTTGCTTTTCTTTTGGTGCTTGCAGAAGGCTATATATTTGTCTTTTTTTTAATTATAATATTTCCTGGTTTTATTTATTTAGTTTTATTTTTCTTGGACTTTTTGAACTTCCTGGACCTGGGAATCTCTATCCTTTTACATAATTTAAAGGTTTTCAGTTATATCTTCAACTAAGATCTTTTTCCTTTATATTTCTTTATATTTTATCATTCTTTATATATTCCAATTATACAAAAAAATTTTAGGTGATGTCCCAT
Source organism: Crocidura indochinensis (assembly GCA_004027635.1). Lineage (NCBI taxonomy): Eukaryota > Metazoa > Chordata > Mammalia > Eulipotyphla > Soricidae > Crocidura > Crocidura indochinensis. Next base: position 4,475 of record PVKC010050471.1, read on the forward strand.
ACATATCTTATTTCTTCTTTTAAAATTTATATTTGATTACTTTCCTCTCTTTTAGTTTGTTTCCCTTACATAACTTCCAGTCATTAATTTGATCATTAGATTATCATTCTATCACTGATTCCCCTCTATATTTTTTTCAATTCAACTACTGTATTTTTTTTTTACCATATCTAGTGGTGTTCAGAGCTTATTTTTGGTTCCCTGCTCAATGAGCAGTTCCTCTATGAGTAAATTTTGGAATACATTAAAAAGTAGGAAACATAACACTCTTCCAAAATATAGAACTATCACTTCAGATAATCTTATAAGATTATATTTACTGGTTAACACGAGATTATACTACATTTATAAAAAAAAAAAGTACTATGAATTCAGCCCCAAAGGACATCATATGTATACTGACAAATGTTGTACTTGCATCACCTTAGCTAAAGACTTAAGAATGTTGAAATGTCACTTTACTAATACTATAAAATTAAACAGAATAGGAGTTTGACTGTAATAACAACCCAAGGTTTTCAGTAAAAGATCTGAAATGAAAATAAAATGAAAATGAAAACAAAAATATAATGTTCCTAATTTGGAAAGACAAGAGAAGTTACTTTATCAATCAATTAATACCATTCTAAAGTTACATTGATAAAAATTATTTATGTAAGGAAGTACAGATCAAGTCCTCAACAACCCAAGTATAGACCTGAGATACACAAACCAGTAGGTGGAGTGAATGCTTGTCTAACATTCTCATCTTGGTGTCACTAAAGATATCCAAGAATTTACTGTTGGTGTAATGTTCTTGGCACTCATTGAACTTGGTGGGCTTCTATGTGTTATCTCATTGATTTTCTAGTGTTCTTTATGTGCCAGAGCATTTTTTTTGAGCTACACCTAGCGATGTTCAGAGTTTACTCATGGCTTTGCATTCAGCACTTACTCCTGGCAGTACTCAGGGAACCATATGAGATTTTAAGATTGAACTGAGGTTGGCTCTATTTAAGTGCATTACCTCCTGTATTCTGGTTCTGGCCCGAAGGGGGATGAAGTTTTGTAGTTAGATTCCTTGGAAGATGCTGATGGAGTAAAGCTACGGTTTATATCTTTCTTCTCTGACCATTTTCCATATGACATGGCTAACTGTGAGAAATATGTAATTTGTTGAATAGAATATTGCTCTATATCCTATATTTTATCTAATTCTCCTTTTTCAGTGTTAAGTAAATAATTTCTAGTATATCTGCTTTGAATTTTAAATTGTTTTAGTGAATACTCTAGGACTTAAAAATGTATAATATAATTATCAAAACATATTTTTGAATCATACAACTTTATTATTAAATAGAAATGTTATTCTAAATAGTTTTTTGCCTACTTATTTTACATATATAATACATGCTATATATAAATATGTCACCAATCTAATGGTACATTATTATAATTGTCACTAAGTATTTTTAAAATAAGAGTAAAAATGTATAGATTTACAGAATTTATTTTATTAACCTCCTTTGCTTATCATTTGTCATATTTACCTGTTTAGTACCATTTGCTTATCATAGCTCTTTTCAAGTTGCCATTTAAGGATGTCTCCCTGGTTCCTTGAATCTGAGTTCCCATGCACAGAGTCCTTATGTTATTTTCAGATATATTGTATTTTACATTAAAATTATATGATAACTCATAGTTTTTTTTAAGTTAGTTCAAGGAAACAGGAGATAATATAAGCAATTATGCTAATCTTTAGAATGATCAGTGTAACCTTTACTGGTATTGTTTTATAACATTCAAATAGCTTTAAGTTTAAAGAACTTCTTTAGTATATTTTGTTAGAGAATTCATCTAAGAATTTTAAATTCAGAAAATAAAGGTTTTTTATCTGAAAACACTTTATTTTATATTTGTTTTTAGAAGATAATTCTGTTGAACATAAAATTCTAGGTTAAGCATTTTTCTCATTTCCACAATTTTTTATCATACTATTATTTTTTGCTCTGTTTCTAAAAACATTAGTCATCTCTTATCTTATTAGTCATCTCCTATCTTATTGGGGATCTTTGGTTGTGGGTTTCAAGATTTTCTTTCAGGTTCTAAATGTTTTTGTTGTGACCTAAGAGTATATCTTTGTTTTTAATCCTAAACAGAATTCCTTATTATCCTACACAGAATTTCTTTTAATCTTACACAGAGTTCTTTATGTGTGTAGATAAAGTTTTATTTCAAGTTCTCAACTATTATTTCTTTAAATTTGCTTCTGATCTTTATTCTTTTCTATTTTACCAGTTATGCATATGTTGGAGTCTCTAATAGTATTTAATATTTATTTAATACTGTTTATTTATCTTTTTTGGGGGGGCCACACCCCGCGGTGCTGAGGGTTTACTCCTGACTCTGACACCGGGATTCGAACCAACCACCTTTGGTCCTGGATTGGCTGCTTGCAAGGCAAACGCCGTTCTCTAGGCCTGTTTATTTATCTTTATTAATTTTCTCTTTGCTTTTCTTGTACTGTAATAATAATTTTTTGGATAACATATTAGAATTTCTGAGACATTGATTTATATTCAACTTGAAGCTTCCAATGGTATTTTTACTAACTGTAATTTAAAGTTAATTTTAAGGTTGTCTTTTTTTTTTTGGCTTTTGGGTCACACCCAGCAGCGCTCAGGGGTTTCTTCTGGCTCTATGCTCAGATCGCCTGTGGCGGCACAGAGGACCATATGGAATGCTGGGATTCGAACCACCATCCTTCTGCATAAAAGGCAAATGCCTTACCTCCATGCTATCTCGCCGGTCCCAATTTTAAGATTGTCATTATTTACTTAGCTGTGTCTTTATAATTTATTTGATTTCTTTACATAACTATTTTAATATATACAAGTTGGACTATTATCTATTCATCAGTAGGTACATTCTGCCTTTAAATCATTTCTTATACTTTCATATTGTAATATTGTCTTTACATGTTCCATAAAACTTCATAGAAAAACTTTTGTGGACATCTGGAAGGTCTTCTATTACAAAAGAACATATTTTTAATTTCTATAACATCATTTAGTTACTTATGTGATTATTATCATTTTCTTAACTTTTTTTATTGATTATTATCATTTTTATATATTTTTAATATTGTTGATTTAAGCTATTGGTGATTCATTATATCTTTATAGTCTACAACTTAGTACAGTATTCTAATTATAGAGTTGCAATAAATACAATTATTAATAGGTTTAGCATGCTAATTATCTTAATTACTTAATTACTGGTAAGCAGTGAAGAAAAACTGAAAGACTTCAGCTTCCATATTAATTTTTGGAGTTGAAAATGGGATCTAACATTAATTTATTAAACAATTTTTCACAACTAAAATTAGTATCAAATGTGTGTATTGATATACAAAATAATTAGCTCCTACATATAAAATTAGCAAATATATTGGCTTGGTGAATTATTATTAGAGAAGTTCTACATAAAAATGTTGAGGACTTTATATATAATTAATTTCCTTCATTTCTCTCTTTTTATATTTATTACCAAAACTAATACTAACCAATTGTTTTGTTAGCCTTAAAGAATACATAATGAACTTTCTCATATGTAGAGATACAATGAAACACAGGAGGAGAGTAAAAAATTTCACAGAAAATAGAAAGGAATGTGCAAACTGGACCTCAGTAGGAAACTTTTCACTGGGATAGGACAGGGAAGAGAACACCAGGCAAAGATAGAGGGCATTAGGTAGGAGGAGAAAAACTTAAATGATGATATTTTAAAAATCCCTTACAATGTAAAATTTTATGATTGGTTGCTTCTTCAGTTTAAGTAGAGTAAAAGAAAAAGAAGGAAATTTCAGGAAGCATGTTCTGGATCATGGTGTATGACATCCTGTCCTTTGCCATGGTCCTGATTTGATTTAAGCACTGTTGTATAAAAAGTTGTTTATGATACATACTTTTGGGAAATTTAATATTCTAAAACCAATTCCACCACGAGTGTGACCTTTCCTCTTCTTTGTCCCTAGTTTTGTACCCTCCCAAAGCCTGTCCTCTTTATCAGGCAAAAAATATTTTCTATTGCTTCTTAACTTGTCCTTTAAATAAATTTGAATAATGCTATCTTCAATTTCTCTTTAGACTTGGCTGTGCTATTTTAAAGTTATTCTGAAAGTTATGCACATAAAATTCATCTTAAAATAGGAATCTGTATAGGTGAAAAATATGGAAATACAAAACTAAAGATAATATTAAAATGAAAAGGAAAACAAATATGCCATAAAAATGTCAGCTTTGGGGGCAGAACTATAGCACCATGGGTAGGGCATTTGCCTTAAATGTGGCTGATTCAAGTTTGATCACAGGCATCCTATCTGATCCCCTGAGCATGCCATGGAATGCATGCTCAGATCTTTTTTTTTCTATTTTGTTTCCATGTATTAATTTGTTTTTTTTTTAGTTAAATTTTATTACTAACTTTATTTAAAAACTTTGATTACAAATGATTGTAGTTGGGTTTCACTCATGTAAAGAAGATTCCCCCCCTACACCTGTGCAACATTCCCATCTCCAATGTCCCAAATCTCCCTCCTTTCCACCTCCACCCCCTGACTGTACTCTAAACAGGCTTTCCACTTTCCTCATTCATTCACATTGTTATGATAGTTCTCAGTGTAGTTATTTCTCTAACTGCATTCACCACTCTTTGTGGTGAGCTTCATGTCGTGAGCTGGACCTTACAACCCTCCTCTCTTTGTCTCTGAGAATTATTGCAAAAAATATATTTTATTTTTCTTAAAACCCATAGATGAGTGAGACTGTTCTGTGTCTATCTCTTTCCCTCTAAATTATTTCACTCATCATAATAGATTCCATGTGCATCCATGTATAGGAAAATTTCAGGATCTCATCTCTCCTGACGGCTGCATAATATTCCATTATGTATATGTACCACAGTTTCTTTAGCCATTCATATGTTGAAAAGCATCTTGGTTGTTTCCAAAGTTTGGCTATTGTAAATAGCACAGCAATGAATATAGGTGTGAGGATGGGATTTTTGTATTGTATTTTTGTGTTCCTAGGGTAAATCCCTAGAGTGGTATAGCTGGATCATATGGGAGTTCAATTTCCAGGTTTGGGAGGAATCTCCATATTGTTTTCCATAAAGGTTGGACTAGAGGGCATTCCTACCAGCAGTGAATAAGAGTTCCTTTCTCTCCACATCCCCGTCAGCACTGCTTGTTCTCATTCTTTGTGATGTGCGCCAATCTCTGTGGGGTGAGATGGTACCTCATAGTTGTTTTGATTTGCATCTCCCTGATGATTAGTGATGTTGAATATTTTTCATTGCCTTTGGCCATTTGTATTTCTCCTTTATCAAAGTGTCTGAGCTCAAAGCTAAAAATAATGTCTGAATGTCACCATGTGTGGACCCCCCTAGAAAAACTAAAACAAAGTAACTTTATTTATATTACACAATTAAAAACTAATTAGAAGATAACATATTTTACACAGAAACAGATTTTTTTCTTTCTCATTTTGACCATTATTCAAAATGTTTTAAAGTATAAGCTACATGCTTTCCCTTATAAAAAACTATTATTTTTGTTTTACATGAATAGAATATAGAATCATGAAATGTACTATTTGTCTTAATGATTTGATGAATGTTAAAAAAAAGTTGATAAAATCCAATGGTTTTTATAGTATAACATCATAAGACTTAAATACCTTTTTATAGAAAAGGGTTTTGAGCTCAGTTATGAATATGCATATTTATTTTATTACACATATATGTGTTTTCAACTGTGAAGCTTAGCTATTATATTTTGAAACTGAATGAATTAAATAAATAAGTAAAATAAGTGAAGTTAAATAACATGACATGAGAACATTTATGTTAAAAAATAGAAAAGCAAGCCTGAATATTAAATAGTTTTATTGGTTATATAGAAGTAAAATATTATTACTCAACAAATTGTTCAGAAACC
>PVKC010050472.1:0-10572 GCA_004027635.1 Crocidura indochinensis
TTTGGACTGTTTTAGTCCACTAACAGCCACCATCTCCTGATACAATGTTGGTAGTCTAATTGTCATGTTAGAGTCTGTTATAAATCTGAGGTTTATTTTTCATTTTATGTTATTTGATCTCTGCTTTATCTTTCATTTTTTTCATATGTATCATAGTCAAATAAGCTCATTAGGTTCTTGTCTTTCTTTTTCTTTTTTTTTTTTTTGATTTTTGGGCCACACCCAGTGACGCTCAGGGGTTATTCCTGGCTATGCACTTAGAAGTCGCTCCTGGCTTGGGGGACCATATGGGAAACCGGGGGATCAAACCGTGGTCCGTCCTAGGCTAGTGCAGGAAAGGCAGGCACCTTACCTCCAGCGCCATCGCCCAGCCCCAGGTTCTTGTCTTTCTTCATTAGCCCCGTTCATGTTCCATCCATATTGTTAGAATGGAAAGACATTGCTTTCTTTACAAGTGAATTATATAATAGTGTATATGTGTGTGTGTGCGTATATCACAACATTTACATTGAAGTTGGAGTTTAGATTACTTTCAAATATTAGCTATTAAATTGTGATGATGTGCATGTATAATTTTGTAAATTTATTTCTCATGTTTTCTGTGGACATATATATCTCTAAGAGTTGAATTGAGTCATATAAATGTTCTATTTTTAATTTGTTGATAAATTTCCATGTTTTTCATAGTAGTGAAATCAATTTGTATTGTAACAAACAATGATTGAGTGATCCGATTAACAGTGATCCAACCAACATTTTTCCACATTTCTACCAGTAATTATTATTTCTGGAATTTTGACATACGGCATTCTCACTGATATAAGCTGATATCTCTTTGGCAACTTAATTTCTATTTCCCTAGCAATAAGTTACTATGAGCTCATTTTGTTTTAGTGACTAAAAGTTCATAGGCTTTTACTATATATAGGCCTGTTTCTTCTGTTCCCTTTTATTGTGAGGTTTTTACTATAAATAAACTAGAATTTTGCACTTAGTGTCATGATTATTGGATTTAATGTTTCTACCATTTACATGGAACAAACAATAATATATGTTCAATACCTTTATTATTAGTATGTTTAATAGTATGTTTATACCTTTAGTAATATGTTTAATACCTTTACTAATAATCCCATTTCACCATATGCATGCTTTTTAAAAATATTATATTAATAATTTATTTGCCTAAGATTTTGTTGAGGACCATTAAAACTGTTGTCATCCAGGACATTGATCAGTGCTGTTTTCCATGGGTAAAATCTTGGCATTCCAGTTTCAGGGTTTGTTAACTATATGAACTATCAATTATTTTTAATATATTGGACTTTTACAAAAGCTTTAAATTATAGGTAATAGATCATTTATAAAGCTCATCTTTGAAGAATTCAACTGTAAAACCAATTGTATCTAGTTTTATGGGTTTTGTTTTTAAATTACTATTTCAATATCCTTGCCTGTAGTTGGTCTGTTTACGGGTCTTAAGTTCTGTCTCTAACATTCTCATACATAGAATGATACCTGTGTACAAAGTCCTAGATCAGTAGCTCTCTGGTCCATCTATGTGATGCCTAATTCAATATGACCAATTTTTAAACCCAAAAATAGGTTAATATTTTTTCCACTTAGCAGAAAATTTGTGGAGAACTGTTGTGTATAAACATTTCTGACCCTACCCTGATCAGTGATTGTGCCCTACCCTAGGGTGTGACATGGCAGTCTGCCCCCACCCTAGGGTAGTACCTGATTCTGTTTTCATGATCTGGAATTGTTGTGTATAAACATTTCTGACCCTACCCTGATCAGTGATTGTGCCCTACCCTAGGGTGTGACATGGCAGTCTGCCCCCCCTAGGGTGGTACCTGATTCTGTTTCCACCATTGGATGGTACCTGATTCTTGGTTATAAAAGCAAGTTTCTGTGGAAAGAGGGGGCTTTTTCCTCTTGCTGGCCTTCACCCAGGCCGTTTGAGGCTTCTACCTCTGCAAGGAATAAAGAGCTATTTTCTTCGGAAGTTTGGCTGTCTTTTGAATTTCTTTCTGCCGCATTCACCTCAGAACCGCTGGTTACTGGGTGGGAGATTTGTTCTCAGAGCTGGAGGGAGAGACCTCGTTCTCCCTACCTACATTAGTGAACCTCTCTTGGGGACGGATTACTAACAGAGAACTATGTAAAATAAATTTTAGAAAAAATATCTTTTGTGGAGCTGGAGTAAAAGAACAGTGGTTAAGTTGTTGACCTTACATATGGCAGATCCAGGTTCATGTCCAGCACCCCTTATGGTTTCTTCAGCCTTTTGTAATATGATCCATGAAGCAGAGCCAAGAGAAATTTCTGAGCACTTGACTTTGGATGTAATATAGTAATATTGCTGCAGGCTTTACAGATAAAGAAAAGTACTTTAAAAAGTAAAAATAAAGTATTTAAAAATCATATATCTGTAATGGTTAATAGTAGATTGCCTTCTAATATCTCTGAAGTATATAAGGAAAGTTAGAAGGATAGATATTCATATTTATTTATATTTTATTTCAGAATACCCATTTTTATGTTTTAAGGAAGAACTACCACATAGGTTCAAAGTTTATTGATAAAAATTTTCAGCATATAAAATTTCTAGCTATTTATGTTACTAGAGAACATCTTAGAAGTAACATCAGTTCATTTGAAAAGTAGTAGAAAAACTAGTGAAGAGATGCATGCCTATCCCAGCATCCATTTCAAATAAAAACATTGTCTGAAGCCAGTGAGCAAACTATTTAGATTTTTCATTGTCACTTATTCACTCCAACCAACATGAAGTGTTCTTATTTTACAGTCAGAAATCCCTTCTATTATACTTTCTTACATAAGGTCATATATGTCCCTAATTCCAAAATAATGAAATCTAAAGCTAAAAAAAAGTGGAATACATTGAGGTAAAATTATTTTCCTTTATTAAAGATGCTCTTATCATTGACACCAGGCATGGGACTGACCTATGTCTGATACCCAGTACAAGTTACAGTTTTCTCAGAAGTAATCACTGTGTTGAAAACCAGAAATAAGCCCTAATCAACACTAAGAGTGGTCTCAAAAGCAAAGCAAACAAACAATGTGAACAAAAACATTTTTATCATCTCTTATTATTGGGACAAATAAAATGAAAAAATAATGAAATGAAAATATGTCTGGAATATGTTTGAAAATCTAGTGCATATAAAGCATGTAGATTTTATTTATAGAACCACACAGCCTCCTAAGTGTTACTATGTATTTCCCTGGATGTTCACAAAACATGTCCAATATTCTTGGGCCCTAATATTGAACCCAATTGACCAACCATTGCAATAATTGATAGGTATAGCTTTGAATATTACTTAATAGTTCTACACATAAAAAATAATACATTATAAATAATAAAGATTCCAATTACCCTTATATATAAAACAAGTTTTCGAGGGAGATGTGGAAAGAATGTAACTTTGGTATAATGTTGAGGAAATTTGCAAATCAGCATCGTCATTATTAAAAGAGAGATAGATATTTTTCAAAAAAATCTAACATTTCAAACGAATGTATATTACTCTGTAAAATCACCCCACGTGCCTTATTTCCAAGCCGAGGTGAAGGAGTCTGAATCAGGGTTACACAACAAATCAGGCTGAGAGAGAAATACTTGTAGTCTGCCATCTTCTACCTAGTCTGGCGCCTGGTGCCTGACAGAACTACTGTTTTTATTGAGAACCCCAAAGTGAGCAGCTATCCTGAGCCTATCCTGCACAGGTTTACATATAAGACAATCTTTGTTTTGGGTGAAACCAAGTTGTAAACAGATACAAAGGAACAAGGGATCATCTGGTTTAAGATGCAACTCAGGGGCCAGAGAGATAGCATGGAGGAAAAGCGTTTGCCTTGCATGCAGAAGGAAGGTGGTTTGAATCCCGGCACCCCTTATGGTCCCCTGAGCCTGCCAGGAGCTATTTCTGAGCATAGAGCCAGGAGTAGCCCCTGAATGCTGCCGAGTGTGACCCAAAAACAAAAACAAAAAGATGCAACCCAATATCACACACCTGAATATTTATCAAAAGTATACAAAAATCAAAAACTCATTGATGGATATGATCCTCTATGATTATGGCATCATTATTTATATCTTAGAAAGCAAGTAATATAAATATTCTAATCAAGAGAAAACTATATAGTGAAGATATTTTGTGAGTAGAATACAGAATTACTCAACTCTGTTATTACAATATTTTTCAACTTTTCCTGTTATTAGAAACAACATCAGAGGACATATATGACATTATGATTAATAAAATGAATCAGATATTTAAATAAAACACTATCATTTTCTCATATGTGACAAATGGATAGAAGGTAACATAAATGGGGAACTAAAATAAATTTATAAGACCAATGGATTCAAATGTATAGGTAAATTGTGTGAAAAAATTTTTATGATGACTAGAAATAAAATTTTAAATGTAAGCTTTATATAACATATATACATGATGATATTTAATGATACATATTTGCTACTTCTATAATAATACTATTATTCTTAAAGAAAAAAAATAAAAGTAACTGATGTTTTAAACACTGTTAACAAATTTGGGTCTATAATTCTGTTTTATAATACCTTGCACTTCCTTTAAGAATAGTCAAAGACATGGCTATCATGCAACTAAAAGCTGCTCAGAATTTCTAATATTAGTATTTTTAATGTTTTATATTGAAGCACAGTGATATGCAAAGTTTTTCAAAGTTCAGATTTAGACATAAAATGGTTCCAGCACCAATTCCATCACCAGTGTCAACTTCCCTCCATCAGTGTTTTCAAATTCCCTTCTATAATTCAAGCCATAATTCTTAACCTCAACTATTTCTCTTTTATCTTTACCTCCACTTCAGTTATTCCTAATACCACATGTAAGTAATATCATCCTGTATTTATCTTTCTTAATCTGATTTACTTCATTTAACTTAATATCTTCAGTTCCATTCCTATAGTAGAAAATTGCATGGTTTTATCACAGTTCTAAGAAATGACAAATTTTATAATGTAACATATCAATGCTGTTCATCAATATTTGAATGGATTTTAATAGCTATATCTATCTCACATAATCCATTAAATAACACCAAGTTACCATTATGTAAAAGCAATGAACTTGTTTCAATGTAAACATCTTCAAACCTTATTGTGTGGATAGCAAGATCAAAGAAGCTAGAACTAGAATTTAGTTCCTGAAAAATTCTTTCCTTTCATTATAAACATTATTTATTCTCATAAAATGCATATTTACTTTCATTCATAAAACACATAACTATTGGGACCATAGAGATAGCACAGCAATAGGGAGTTTGCCTTGCATACAGCTAACCTAGGACAGACAATGGTTAGATCCCTGGCGTTCCATATGCCCCCCCAGCCAGGAGTAATTTCTGAGCACAGAGCCAGTAGTAACCCCTGAGCATTACTAGGTGATGCCCAAAAATCAAAAAACAAACAAGCAAATAAACAAAAAAACAACAACAAAAGCAACATCAAACCACAGAACTATAAATACACTGTATTTCCAACGTTTTGATGAAAATCAAATCAAGAGAAATCTTGTGTTTGTACTATATTGACCAATATCAATGCTAAAATCAACAAAACAGTCTTAAGCAGGAAGTTACAACTCAGATTGCTTCTAATTCACAGCATATGAGACCTTGTTGCCTCAGGATTAAAAAAAAAGATAAAACTGGGGCCCGGAGAGATAGCACAGCGGAGTTTGCCTTGCAAGCAGCCGATCCAGGACCAAAGGTGGTTGGTTCGAATCCCGGTGTCCCATATGGTTCCCCGTGCCTGCCAGGAGCGATTTCTGAGCAGACAGCCAGGAGTAACCCCTGAGCACAGCCAGGTGTGGTCCCCAAAAAACCAAAAACCAAAAAAAAAAAAAAAAGATAAAACTGAATGAGTAGTGGACACCAGATAAATATAATAATAAACTGTAGTTATTTGTGTGTTTGAAGTGTTTAATGAGAAAGTTTAAATAATCTAAATACTATTGCATTTTATGAAAAATATAATAATATAGGTCATCCTAAATAGTATAAATGTGCATTTGCATATTATTAGCAACAGCAATTCATCAGACAAAAGAAACTATACAAGTTATAAGATGCCAATTATCTATTTAATAAAAAATTAACTGTACATATTCTTATATTAATATACAAGACTGTCACTTGAAAATATGGTCCAGAGTTTAAAGCAAAATTATAGAACAAAGTATTGTAAATGTGTGTAACTTTTTTATTATAATAATAATTTTTATTTTGAGCAAAGTGGATTACAAATTTTTCACAGTAATATTTTAGGTACATGGATTGACATTGAATCAGAGGATCTCCCAATACCAATGTTATCCTCCCTCCACCCCTGTTCCCAGCATGCATCCCATATCCCCCTCTTATATCCCCCCCCCCGAGGCTGCTAGTATAAGTGGTTCCCTCTATGTCTAGCTTGTTGTAGATTGGATATCAATTATGTTGTCATTGGCTTTGATTTGGTGTTTAAGTCCTATCATTCTTATTATAACTTAGTGATCATACAACTATTTGGTCTTGATACCCTCTATTATTTCCCCCATAAGTTGAGAGGCAGATCAAGATGGTTCAAGTTATGTGGTTCTGTTTGAAGAAAAGAAAAAAATAATATGGGATAAAGATAAAACAGGCAAAAAATGGGCAGAGTTATTCTAGAGGCTATAAATATCAATTTGAGAGAAGAAAGGGAAAAAGGAAGAGAAAACAAAACAATACAAAAAGAAAAATCAAACAAAAAAATCCAAAAAGCACCATAGCAATAAAGACAACCACCACTCAATAATCATTGTCCTGAGATAAAAACAAAACAAAGCACAAAAATGAAAAAAACAACAGTAAAAAAAGCAAAAAGAAATTTGTGCTTCTTTTATTTTCTGCATAGGCATTAAATATTGGGGAAATTGGAAAGGAAATTCCCTTTACAGGGTTTCTCCATCCTTGAAGTATACTGTTATGGGAATAACTACTGACTCCATACATGTTCATTTACTCTCCCCTAGATCCTTTTGTGGTGTATGAAAAACTTCTGTTCCATCATGGATGATAAAATCAGACCTCTGTTTCTAGAGATCTTGGTATCTGCACAGGTCAAAGAATTGAGCCTATGATGCAGTCTTTCATTACGGTTCTAGAAGGTCTGTTCCATCATTGTTGTTTTAACCAGTCTTCAATAGTTGGTGGTCTTGAATTTTGGAGTGATCCTAGGATGACACCTAGGATAGAGTCTTTCATTATGTTTCCAGAAGACTTTGTGTAACTTTTAATGAAAATGAACAGTTTCACTTAACTTTTTTAAAGCTGGTATTTATTTGTATTCTTAGCTTTCTAATTTGTTCTGATTTCTCAGTCATAAGAAATAATGGATTTTGCCTACTTTTTCAATTACAGTTTGTATTATTTTAATTAAGGAGGACTGAATTGCTTAAGCCTCAGGACACATAAAAAGCATTCTAGCTTTGAGTTACAAGAAACAAAATCTTACATTAATACAGATTATAAAAATGTAGAAATAAGAATAAGACTAATGAAAGAAGACAAAGCAATTATAAGATCAGATTCTTTTAGAAAGAATTTTAATAAATGCATCAATATACTTTTTAAATTTTATAACTAAAATGATATGGATATAAAATGATTTGTTTCCTCTTTATGAGGCAATGGGATCACAATGGTTACTGGAAGAGAAAGATGAGAAATAAAACATTTCTAGTCACTAAGTTACTTAAAGTTATTTATATATAAATGCATAGCATTTTATATAATTTATGGCAATACACATATTTTTTTGGTTTTTGGGTCACACCTGGCAGCGCTCAGGGATTAATTCTGGTTCCATGCTCAGAAATCACTCCTGGCAGTCATGGGGGACCCTATGGGATTACAGGATTTGAACCACCATCCTGCATGCAAGGCAAACACCTTACGTTCATGCTATCTCTCCAGCCTCTAAAATACACATATTTAATGGTGGAAACTGGATGAGGAATATAGTAATTCATTATCATTATCTTAGAGTGCTCTTAAATATTTATTTATTTTTGTTTGCTTTTTATTTTGGGGCCACACTGTAAGTGCATAGGGCTTAACCCTGACTCCACTCTCAGAGCTTACCCTGAAGAGGCACCTGTTGTCAAATATGATGTGGAGAATTGAATCTGGATTGAATTCATAGAAATGCAAAGTATCATCCTTCTGGTACCATAAATACTTCTTTTTCTCCCCTCTGTAAGTACTTCTTGAGAAAAATATTAATATTACATATTACAAGAAATAAAATAAATTGTATTGCTAAAGAAGGAGAGAAGTAGAATGCCTGTTGTGATACAGGCAGGAGCCAGGGAGGAGGGGGGACATTGGGGCTGGGAATGTTGCACTAGTGAAGGAGGGGTGTTCTGTTCTGTTTATGACTGAAACACAACTGCTCACATGCTTGTAATCATGGTGCTTAAATAAATATTTATATTAAAAATAAAATGAGTTGGAAATACACATGATAAAAATGTAACTGATAAACAGGTCCAAAAAGTGTGTAGACAAGAAAAATAATTAAAATTTAAAGGTGATTCCTGGGCTGATTGAATAGACATATTAGAACAACTGTTGCATTCTATGAACTGAGAACTGTGGTTTTATTTGTGTATAGAGAGATGCAAAAGGATGAAAAGGTAATCTTCCATTTGACTCTCAAGAAACACTCATTTTGCACTCAGGACATGCCTACATGAAGACTGTCTGATCACACACATTGAAAAATACACTTGAAAATCACTGCAAACAGAAGCATTCACCTTCAAAACTCTTGAACTAAATCACAATCTGCAGGGTGATGTGTGGGGCAGTTGTCTATTTATTTCCAATTACTGAGAATAGAAAGAAAAATTTGCTTCCAATATTCTTGTACCCCAGCTGGTCATCAGCTTTCTGGGACGTGACATTGAGGGTCATTAATGCCAGAAACACTTGTTTTCCAAGAGCTTTGACTAAATGTTTTACCATACTAGCTGCTGTTGGCTCAGCTGTTGCTTGCTCTGGTTGCACTTCAATTTCTCTTTTTATTTTAGATTTTGGGTTTTCTTTTTTCCATTATATTAAGTAATATGTGATTCTGAATGATGTGTGTAATGGGAAACTGTTGTTATATGTGTATTTTATTGTCACAGATGCCAAAAGAAACAGCCTATCCTATATCTCTAAGTAGTTCCATTATTGTTCGCTATCCTCTACTCACATATAATGATAGATGAGAAAAGATATTCACGAATTGAAATTACAACTTTCTCCCCCAAAAAACAAAACACTTAAAAAAACCTTAACTCAAAATTATTAAACTTGAAGGAAAAAATTCATTATTTGACAAGACAAAGTTATGAGATAGATGCTTCATTGCAGTACTACTGGCCTTGTGGGCTACTATTTAGCCAGCAGGAGGATAATTTGGGTCTCTGTTATCAATGAATGAGTTAATTAAATAATAGGCAGAGAATATCTCATTATTTTATCTCTATCTTCATTCATAGAAAAGTGGAGTAATCAACTGCTCATCTGATCAACATAGAATTTTTAATCACACTAAATTAAGTTCTAGTAGTAATGGCAACTTCCTGGAAGAAAAAAATATTTAATCTTAATATTAAAGAAAATTGTAATTTTAAATTCTTCCTTTTGTCTTGTCATTGTCACTTTATATTCATTTCCCAGCTATGTTTTATAGTTGAATCATACTAACATAGTCATGCCAATTAGTTTCTCCATTAGCCCAGGAAATAAGGAATTTCTTTTGAGGATGGAATTGGGAATGATGCGTGGTAGGGTCAGCTCCTTAGCAATGTGCAAATAGTTGAATTCAGATCTAAGAGTGCTCTGCTAACAAGACTGGATGTACAATGATAGTCATTGAGTTGCTGATGGCCGCCAGTACCATGTCTAGAGTTGCTCAAGGGAACATATGGCGTCAAGTCATCAAATTTTAGGTCTTAAATTGTTAATTTCAGCCCCGCAAGTTATCTCCCAGGCTCCTGGATATCTCTTTTTCAATTAATTGTATTTATAAAAAAACAATAGCCAGGTATACTAAAATGGTACATTTCCACTCTGATGGAACTTGTTGTATTAAATAATTAAGGATGAAGCTGGATGGAGATGGATGGAGATGGAGGCCTCTGTCTGCTTTCCCAGGCCACGTGGCTCCATCCTCCATTAATCGATGGGTCTGGGGTCCAGGAAAGCGAAGGGTAGAAATCTCACTCACATGCAGGCTTCAGGAAGTAACAGCTTTATTCATCCTAGCCACTACATGTGTGGCATACATCATTACCTTTTAAGCAGCTAGCCCTGCATCTTAACTTGTCCCAGACAAGGCTCCGGACCAAAGACCAAAGAGCCCTTAAGTACCTTTCCCAGACCCCTCCCATGAACTGGGTCGGGTCTGCAGTTCAAGTTACAGGTCATATCCGCCCAAGACTACTCCCATCAATAGGTGGGTCTCAGGTAGAT
>PVKC010050473.1:0-10561 GCA_004027635.1 Crocidura indochinensis
CATGACAAATTCACTGTTTGGCTTTAAGAATATTGATTTCTATTATTAGAGCATTAGAATTCCAAACACTCTTCTTTTTCAATGAGTTGCCTTATAAGTATAGTTGTCTTATATTATATAGCAAGTTTTGAATTAATTTTTCATTTCCTTGATGATACTGTGTCCCTGAGCCATGTTTCTTGGTTATTTAAATATACCAGTAAATTACTTGTGCCCTCTGTTCATATTTTCAATTGGTATATATGTTTTAAGGTTGGTGAAAGTTCTATGTATAACCTAAAAATCATATCTCTCCTAGATATATATGCATGTATATATAAATATATTCCCCCATATATACATATATATCTAAAATATTCTTCTGTGTTATTGACTCACTTTACTCTTATAATGTTATTTGAAATGAATAAAAAATCCTTAATTTAAGTCTAATTTGTCAATAATTTATAGTCAATATTCTGTCATTTTAAAAATGGTCTATCTCAATTTATTATACTTTTAAATATACTGTATTAAAACTTTAGTTATTTATTTTAGCTTTGACATTTAAATGCAGCATTGATATAAAATTGGTATGTATATTTGTATTTTATATGCAATTGTGTATTTTGACATATAAGGGATAATATTGATTAGTAAGGTGCATTCCTAGAAAGAAACTGACTTCGGTTTTTTGCCTATAATGGTGTTGTCTCTCAACCCCAATTGCCAACAGTAGTGATCTCTAAGCACACATCCAGGAATAAACCTTGAGCACAGACATAACAAAATATAGGAAAGGAGAACTGAAAAAAAAAGAAACATCCTCTTCTTGATTGGACAGGCTATATTTTAGTTATAATTTAATTTATTTTTCAAATTCAAACATGTCTCTAAGGATGAGTCTCTAACTCCTCTATTCTTTTCACTACTGATCTATATTTACTTCAATATCACATTTATTTTAGTTGATATTATTTGCATTTCTGAGCCCTTCCATAGAATTGAACTCTTTAAATGCAATCTTTGTTACACGATGTCATTAGGCACTTTGTAAATGATTTTTATTTGAATTTAAGGAAGTCATTTTGACTCATTTATGAAATCTAGATAAAGAGGAATTTTATGTTTGGAGTAGTATCAGAAGTAAATTTAATGTTGTCATATTCTTTATCCCATTGGAACTTTATTTTATGTTATCCTGGTTGAAAACTGCTATTTACTGTTCACTTAATCCTCTGGGAGGTGAAATTTAAGAGAAATTATATATCTAGCATACACAAGACAGAGCATGCTCAAGTGTATATATTTTCCAAAATACAGTAATTTTATGTTGCCTGAGAGGGCCATGTTTCTTACATAATTAGTTTAATTACCTTAATATCTAACAGAGGAATTATAATTGTTCATAATTTACACATAACTATACCTATTGTAAATTTTTGAACTGCCATTTACTTTCATGTTTTCTCACAGCCAGTGTTTCTATAGTAAGCTACACCATGATCATAATAGTACTGTTATTGGAGTCAATTAATTTTAAGTAAATAAATAATTTGATATTTATTATTCTTTGTATTATAAACATCCACAATGACCATTTCTTTGTTTTGAATTAACATTGTAGGTTTTAAAATTTTGTATTGTGTCTTGATGTGCACTACTTACTTACATACTTACGTAGTTTCTTTCTTTAATAATACAACAAAAAAACTAAAAATACACTTGCAATACTATATAAAGTATACTTGTGTTATGGAATATCAAGACATTATGTGTTTGCATGATATTAGTTGAGAAAAATATGCAAATAGTAAAAGTACCTATGACTTATTAAGAATTTGATACCAGTATATCATTAAAAATAGACATCATTTTTGAATCTTTATGTAACATTTATAGTTCAGATTATCAATAGAAAAATTTACTGCATAAAAATCAGCATATAATATTCCATGCAATCTTTTCCTACTTTTGAGAGGCAAGAGTGATCTAACATAAAATATTACAAATTTATATTTTAATAAAGGGAGATCAAGGAACAACATTTCTGTACATATAACGAGCAACATTTCTGATAAAATCCCTCATAGAAACCAGTGACAGAATAGTGCAAATTAGAGAGTCAATATATAGACCTCTCAATCAATACAGTTTTCCATATTATAAATTAACTCAACCATGATTTGTTTAGTAGATTTTTATAGATTATTAATTTTATTGTCACTTAAAATATGTATTTTATGTCCATAATATATTGTAAGTCCATGATAAATCTGTCTTAAAGTAAAATTTAAAAATAACTCAGGATTATTATTTAAAAACTTACCTAAGATTGTGTACTAATTACAAGATTTTTAATTATCCTGTTAATGAAAACACCAGTGTATATACTCTATTTTTCTTTCTTAGTGATAACTTTGTTTGGATCAGTTCTATGAGTCTAGTAAAATCTAATGGGTATCTTCATAAAAATATTGCATCCAAGTGATTATTTATTTATTTTGGGTCACACCTAATTCTGTTCTCAGGAATTTCTCCTGGTGATGATCAGAGGATCAAATGGGATATGTGATATTGAAAGCAAGTTGGCCACATAAAAAGTCAAGCTCTACTACCTATATTTTCTCTCCAGTCCCCTCAAATGAGTTTTTAAAATAAACCTACAGGGGTCCTAGAATAGGTCAGTGTTAGAAATGAAGTTGAAAGATGCAACTTCCAATTTGTAATGATTTATCTGAACAATATCCCATATTATCAAGTCTTAGATTTCTGATGTACCCAACTCTATGCAAGATTCTCAACTAAAGTGTGGATACCAAGGGTGCACCATGCACCACAACCAAGAATGTGAACACCACATTTTTTATACTTCCTGCGCACCAATAACACCACATGTCAGAAAGAAAATTAAGCCATAAGATTTGGAGCAATAGAAAATTAAATTATGGACCTCATAATAATTAAATTATCTTCCTCATACACAATGCGTCACTACTTTCTTAGATCTATTGGACATTGAGCTCCTAAATCACAGAAATCTGAATAAAAAGTATCTAAGATTTGCTGTTTCTCTACTGTTCTCCTAGTGCTTCATCCAAATTCCAAGGACACTATTATTGTCCTTTAAAACCATTTCCAAACAATGATACATAAATATACGTATGCATATATATTTAAATATTATTATTTCTGTGATCAAAGATTTGAAGCTTACTTGAGAAGGAATATTTTACATCAACCCTAAATAGGAAATCTAGCTTTATTTAGTTTATTAAGGTAATGATTTCACAAACAAATTAAAAGAACACATAAAAAATTAACAATTTGTTGGCTCTTCATTTTCCCATTTATAATTCTGTTCTCAGCACAAACAGCCTCTGGTTACCAATATAAATAGACTGATGTCAGTTATTACTTAGACAATGTAAAAAGAGAGAGCACAAAGAAATGTTATGCAGTGCACACATAACACATCTCCTGTCCCTGTTTTCTAACAACAGTCAAATTGATGAGCCTTCATTTGCTGCTAAAATAGAAGAGCACTTTCTATTTCCTTTATGACATTCTTATGGGTTGATAAATACCTGGTATTGTCAAGTCAGCAGGAACTGCATCTTTAGAGGTAATGATGGTCTGCAAGATATATCTGTAATACAAACGTATGAATTGATTATAGAACTTTCTCAACTTCTGGGTAAAAAGATGCCATATTTTAAGGCATACTTGACATCTTGTTCTTATATGGAAGCTTATTCTCCATGACTCAATTTATTAACAGAATGAAATAAATCAGTAATACAAATTTTGTTCCTTTTAGTAGCATAGAGAACTGTAGAAACTAAATTAATACAGGTAAAGAAAGGGAGAGCATGAAAGAGAGAAGGGCAGAGGAGCAAAGAGAATGAGTTTGTAACTGTAGTCATAAAACTACCACTCAACATATTTGTTTGAAATTGTGCCTGTGACATCATTCACTTAATATGATTTGTTAAAAAACGTTGAAGGGGATTTTGTACGACATTCAGCAATGCTCAGGGGTTACTCCTGGACCTGCACTCAGGAATAATTCCTGGAAGTGCTCAGGAGTTCCTATGGGATGCCAGTGATCAAACAAGGGTCTGCCTCCTGTACTACCACTTTGATTCCCAAAACTTTTTTTGTTATACTATTATAGTCTAGGCATTTGTTTAGGCACTACTCATAATTTATACGGAAGTTAATAATATTCATAAATAATTAAGAATACTAAAATGTTAATGCTTTGGCAACTAGAAAGCTTAACTCTGTTAAGTCTTTAACCTAATATGTTTATCAATAAATTCATTGAACATCAAACCAATTTGTTAAATATGTCTAAAATGGAACTTATCTGGAAAGAGAATATTTGGAAAAAGTTGAAAGTCTTTATAGAAAAGCATTTATTGTAGACTCCTAATTTGGGAAAATGTCTTAATAACTCCAAATTTTGAATATCCCCTTTGATAAACCAAATCTAGCTAATCTAAACTTGAAGACAACTAGAATAGCCATGACCTTAGCATTTAGGGAGGAGAAGGACAGAGAAGAATATATATCAAAGGAAGAAGGAAGAAGATGAGAAAGGGAAATAATGAGGGACAGGGTCCGAGCTTCAGTTACATTGAGGATTTAGAGTATGGTACAGCTATACTTCCAAAGCAAAAGCCAAACAACACTGAAAACTTGAGCTCTAAGATGGAGCCATGAAACTCTATAATATGCCTTTCAAGGTGACAAGCAGGGGCTGCGGGTATGGGAGCATTGCTAATAAGAGTTGACATGGGTGGTGGGATTGGTATTGGAATATTATATGCCTAAAACTCAACCATGGCTACCCTAAAGCATAGTCAGCCCTTGTGAATATGTTCTCTTTCATTCTCTGAAACCAGCCTGGCTAGTTTGACAGCCATCTAGAATAGAGCAAAAGTTTAGAATTTAAGGTTATACCCAAGAACTATTTCTGGCTCTATGTTGGGGGAACCCTACTGGACTGAAAGTCAATCTTGCCTAAGTTGAATAAAAGACCAGTTCCTTAACCCTATATTAATTCTCTAGGCTTAGTTGTATTTTATGTATATATAACTTAGTAGGAATTTGAATATTTGTAGGGGTCTAAAAGAATGTATGTCTAGCAAATCCTACCCACACATTGTAGTAGTTTTAAAGCTCAGGAAATTAGGTTTTGAGAATAAATTACAAATCTTCATAATAAAACCTAGAATAAATAGACCTGGGATTTTTGCTTTATGATTTTCCTAATACTTACTATATTTGTTTTTCAAAGTGAAATTTGCATCAATAAAGCTATATAAATGATACTTTCTAGCTGGTCACATTTTTGGGAATTCTTAAGAAATGACCTCCTGAAATATACTTAATAATTAAGATCGAAATTTTACAATAATTAAGTTAAAATCTATTCAAATATGAAAATATTACTAATTATACAAAGCTGCATACTATATCAAAAATATATTTATGCAAATGTATGCATATATACATGCATATGAAGTTTTTAAAACTGAGTTTTGTGGGCTGGGAAGATAATATAGGAATTAATGTGCTAACCTTGCACAAAGTATGTCCTAGTTATTTCTTAACACCACAAAACATCACCAGTACATTGTCTGGAGTGATCCCTGAGTAAGCCAAAAGACAAATCCCCATCCAAAGTACTATATGATATGTCTAATAATTAAATATTTTAATAAATAAAGATGTCTACAGAATGTTGAAATTTTATTTGAAATAAACTAAACAGGAATAAACAAAGATGCAGGACCCCCAAAATAATTCTATACGAAAATTCTGTTCACCTCTTCCTCCCACTTTTACATTGGGTTGCATGTTTTTGTTTGTTTGAAAGCAGTGAGTAGAGATAGAAAATTTGCCTAAAATAAAGCAATCCCATTTGAGAATGTCTGGCAAGTGTGTGTCTTTCAGCAACTGTTATTCTTGGAACTAATAATCCTTGCTCTCTTGAAAAGTCATTGCTCATTTCTTTCTCATTTGTTACTCTGCTCTGGAAAAGTGTTATGTGGAGATGCCCTGTGCTTAATTAGCAGTTGCCTAATCCAAGAATGCTTCCAAAGGCACTTGTGGGAGCCAATCAATTACACAAGTGAAATGGTACCCAGTAACAGTAAAATTATTGATACCTTTTACGCATTGTCTTATATCCCACATTAATAAAACTGACTTTCCTCCTGAGATTTCCTGTGTAGAGGGAAGGTTCAACCATCTACAAATATACACCAAATGTCCAAATGTTTCTAATAAACAGACACCATCATTGAATCATCTCTTCATTCTCTTCTACCCCTTCAACTCTCAAGATATACCCTTTTGTTCTATGATTACTCATGTTGCAATCATTCACTAAATGCATAACCACTGTGATCCACTAGCCTACATTCAGTAATTTCTAACATCTATGTCCTTTCTGAAGCAATTGACCTCATTGATATTCCAGTAAGTTAGGTTAAGGAAAATAAATTTTAGGGTTAGATGTTCTTGCCCAAAATCTCTCACATCTATTTTTGCTTATAAAAATTTGTGTGAAAAAAATAGATAAAAGTCTTGGGGCCGGCGAGGTGGCACTAGAGGTAAGCACTAGCCAAGGAAAGATCCCAGCCACAATATGATCCCCCGGCGTCCCATATGGTCCCCCCAAGCCAGGGGAAATTTCTGAGCACTTAGCCTGGAGTAACCCCTGAGCATCAAATGGATGTGGCCAAAAAACTAAAAATAAAGATAAAAATCACGATATCTATAGATATCTTAAACATCAACTATTTTCAAGATGTTCTTCTTGGGAAACATGGTCTCTTACTTGGTTTTTATTTGTAGACCCGTGAAAAGTAAGACAATTTAAATACTAGTATTTAGAATTATCAATCTTGAATTGTATTAATGCTTATAGGTTGATTATGATGAATTTGAGAATATTTTTATTTATTAGAGTTACTACTCAAGAAGAATTATGTCGGGGCCCTCGAGGTGGCACTAGAGGTAAGGTATCTGCTTTGCAAGTGCTAGCCAAGGAAAGATCGAGACTGGTTTGATCCCGGGGCGTCCCATATGGTCCCCCCAAGCCAGCGGCAATATCTGAGCGCTTATCCAGGAGAAAACCTGACCATCAAACGGGTGTGGCCAAAAAAACCCAAAAAAAATAAATAACATAAAAATAAATAATAAAAATAAAATAAGAGTTATGTGGGTGATTCTTTTGTTTCTTTACTGATTTGCTTAGTAAGTATTCACTGACTTTCAAAATTGTGTCAGGACTTAAAACATATTTAATTTCTTTTGACTCCTTCTGAATATTGATCATTTAAAAAGTTTTAACCATTTTGGGCTAAGTAGATGCTACAGTGAGTAAGGTACTCGCTTTACATTCAGCACATCTGGGTTCAATCTCTAATATCCCATATGATCCCCTGATCACAGACAAGAGTGATTCCTGAACACAGAGCCAGGAGTAACCCTTTAGGAACACTGGGTATGGTCTAAAATCAAAAAATATTTTTAACAAATTTTAGTGGATTAAATGATTCAGAAAAAAAAGTTATAAGATTCTTTTGCACATAGATTAAATTTAATCTCAATATTTGTGGATGACAGACCCCAGTGAAAACAAAACTTAAGATTTATTTTACTTTAATATTTTCAGAAATAAAAAAGTAATCTAAGCTGTGTAATCTCAATTATATATCTCCAACTTTCCACTGTGAATAAATCCATAAAAGCTGCTAAGCAGATATAATATGGTTCTGGGTTTAGATAATTGTTGTCATTGTTAAATAAGATACAAATGTAACTCAGTAATACATATACTCAGAGTCAATGTCTTAAAATCCCTTATCTCTCTTCAATAAACTAAGATTATTGACAATTTTAACAGTAAAATCAAAGTTAAGATTAATTTATTTACCAGTCAATGAAAATATGGATTCTGAGAATTTGGCAGGAATATAATTTGATTGAATGATATATAATACATACAGATTGTTGAATATTTTCGTGTTGTTCATTAATCATGCTTAGGTTAATAACAATAGGTTAATAATAATAATGGTAATATAGGTTAATAATTCATTAATAACAGTCATATAGACTGCTGATATCATCAAAGTTCCATTATGATTTTTAGGTAGCATATTATTTCCATTTTATATAAACTTTTAAAAGACAAAATCATGCAGCCTTTAAAATTATTAGCTTATAAAACCCTTGAAGATAATTGAAATTTAGCTGAATTTTCACAAATGTTAAATTATTTTTTGGCTTGGATGTTTCCTTATAGTATGTTGAAAATTTAACAGTAAGTACATCACTATGAAATTCCTAGTATTTACTTCAATTTCCGACATTAAAAAAAAGCTTATGATTAATTTCCCTATTTATTCCTTAGTACCACTTAAGAAAATGAACTATTAATTGTTTTTAGGTTACAGTGGTACTATCTAGCATTCAAAACACTATAAGTTAACATGTGTTTTTTAGTAAAAATAAAAAATTAGCTCCTTCTTCAAGATACTTTATTAGTTCAGAAGATAAAAGTTGAAGAAAATTTCTTACCAGATAATTTTGCCTAAGACATAAGAACTGACTCATAAACTTGGCTCTGTTTCTTAAAAGTTCTCTGACATAGATAAATTGAAAGCATCTTAAACTGTTTCCTCTAATCAGGGAAACAAGCATGTCTCAGAAAGCTATGAATAAAAAATATCCTAAGGAAAATATAAAAAAAAGTGCTTCATAAGCAGTCTTAGATGGAATAACAGTGAACAATGAATTGATAACTTATTTGACAAAGATGTCAATTTGTAGTAGTTGATGGTCTAACATAATAATAATGATAATAATAATAAAATAAAGTAATTTAGTATGTTCTTTTACTAGAAAAATTTAATCCAATGGTTTCATTTTATTTTACTTAAATGTTTTATTTTATAGAAAAATTATAAAGATAAAGTGACTAATATACTCTAAACCTGGTTTTCTTTACTAATGACAGCTTCATATTAACAAACATTTAAATTTCTCAAAGTAATGACCTACATTGACTTATTACCATGAACTAAAGTTCATACTTCTTTAAGGCTTCTTTAGCTTTATTTCATGTGTTTTTATGTTCCATGACCTCATTAAGAAAATCACCTTAGGATGTTTGTCATGAATCCTTAGACTAATCTTTATAGTAGTCATGTCTCAAATTTTCATTTAGAATTCAAAGGATTACTGGTCAAAAATTTTAAAGACTATGCTAAATTTATATTTACTCTGGAATAGGCTTTTTTTCAGAGAAATAAAATAAATAATAAAATAATAAATAAATTTATTTTCAGAGAAGTACAGTAAAAGTAAAGTTTTATACCAAGAGTACATGAAATTATTTTGGGGTATTAATTTAACTTGGAATACTTAGCTAAGCTGTTGTTTGGTCTCTCATTATTAAACACTTTTCCCCCTTTACTTACTATATTCTATCTTTGGAATAACTCACAGTTTGTGTTAAAAGCTGATATAAATTTATGCTTGTTAACATTTTAAATATTTTAGGGGGGTCATCCCCTGTGGATCTCAGGAGTTGCTCCTGAATCTGTGCTCAGAAGTCACTTCTGTCATGGGGGACCATATGGGATGCCAGAATTTGAACCACCTTCTGTCCTGGATCAACTGCTTGCAAAGCAAACACCCTACCACTGTGCACTCTCCCCCCCTCTCTCTGTCTCTCTCTCTCTTTCTCTCTCTCCCTCTCTCTCTCTCACTCTCCAGTCCCTGCTTGTTAATTTTTAAGAGAGGTGTATCACTCTATCTCTCTCTATAGAGAAAAATGCAAGATATATATAGATATATATATATATCTATATATATCTTGCATTTTTCTCTCTATATATATTATATATATAATTTGGAATTCTATGTAGAGGTTTTCTTTTTTATAATTTTGGGAGGCTCAGGGGTTACATCTAGCTTTGCTCTCAGAAATCTCTGCTGACATGGGGGACCATATGGGACCCGGGAAGATCAAACCGCAGTACATCCTAGGCTAGCTCGGGCAAGGTAGATAGATGCCTTACCACTTGCACCTTACCACTCTGGTCCCATAGAAGAGTTTTCTATTATTTATTACATAGTTTTTATACCATGGTTTATTTATATAAGTATAAAAACATGGCATGAATTTTATACTTGAGCACAAAATTTGATATTCTGTATTTTATGTTTTTAACTACATGGTTTTAGTTTGGACCACTAAAATATATTTTAGTTTATCCCATGTCTCTGATATTCTCCACTGAAAGAAATTTAGCCTTCCCAAACATTAACAAATGTATAATCTAAATTAAGTATATGTTTAAAAGACAAACAACCTCCTATAAAGCCAGACTATTATAGTTGGTCAATAAAATACTAAAAAAAATTTGTATTGAGTTTCAGAAGCGACTAGACATATTTATTCACATAATAATTCTGACATGTTTTATACAAAATTCTCAGATACAGTTTATTATATATAAGTTGACAGTAATCAGTTCACTAAGTATGGTTTTTA
>PVKC010050474.1:0-10571 GCA_004027635.1 Crocidura indochinensis
ATATATATATATATATATATATGTTGAAATATATATATAGGGACTGGAGAGATAGCATGGAGGTAGGGTGTTTGCCTTTCATGCAGAAGGATGGTGGTTCCGATCCCGGCATCCCATAAGGTCCCCTGTGCCTGCCAAGGGCGGTTTCTGAGCGTGGAGCCAGGAGTACCTGTGAGCACTGGCAGGTGTGACCCCCAAAAAAACCCCAAAACCAAAAACTACTTATGTATAAGGGGCTAGAGTGATAGCACACCAGTTATGGCATTTGCGTTGCACATGGCCAACTCGGGACTGACCCAGGTTTGATCCCCAGCATCCCATATGGTCCCTTAAGCCAGTCAGGAGTGATTTCTCATCACCTGAGCACTACCAGGTGTGGCCAACCCTCCAAAAATTGTATAATGTACAAATGTACATGTTGCCTTTATGGCTTTGAGTAATAAAACTGAAAATAGAAGTAGAAGAAAAGGTCACTGAATTTTTGGCCACGTAGAGAAGTGAGATAGCAATGACAAAAAAATGTTGGCTTGGGTTTTTCCTTTATTTTATTTTTATTTATTTATTTATTTATTTTATTTATTTATTTTTTTTTTGGTTTTTGGGCCACACCCGGTGACGCTCAGGTGTTACTCCTGGCTATTCGCTCAGAAGTTGCTCCTGGCAGGCACCGGGGACCATATGGGGAACCGGGGGATCGAACCGTGGTCCGTCCTAGGTTAGCGCAGGCACCTTATCTCCAGCGCCACCGCCCGGCCCCCGGGTTTTTCCTTTAGATAGCAAAACTGATTCAAAATTTTAGCAGTAGTATTCTAAAAAGATAAATTAGGGGCTTGAGCAACAGTACAATAGGTAGGTAGGGTGCTTCCCAGCACCATATATCGCCCCCCAAGAAATTCCAGGAGCTATCCAAGTGCAGAGCCATTAGCAAGTCCTGAGCACTTCCTGCTGTGGCCCAAAACAAAAAATAAACAAATATATTTAAAATAATAAGTTAGTTTAACCTATAGTATCATAACACTGTCCTTTGACTTACTAGAATAGTAAATGTGGGGGCCGGTGTGGTGGCGCTAGAGGTAAGGTGTCTACCTTGCCAGCGCAAGCCTAGGACGGACCATGGTTCAATCCTCCGGCATCCCATATGGTCCCCCAAGCCAGGAGCGACTTCTGAGCGCATAGCCAGTAGTAACCCCTGAGTGGTACCGGGTATGGCCCCAAAAAAACAAAAAGAATAGTTTTAAAACAATTTCTGTTATTCTATATTTTGATTTGGGGCTTCTTTGATCAGTGCTACAGGACCATGTGGTTTGAAGAATCAAGCCTGGGCCTCCCACATGCAAAATGTGTGCCCCAATCCCAGTTGTTGCTACTTTTTTTTTAAGTATGATCAAGGAAGCACCTGCTGTAGAGATTTTATGGTTTGTAATGTTTGCTTTCTTCCATTCAAGCAAATTCTCTCATACTTTACTGACCTTAAGGGTCTTCTCACCATTTGTTGTGTTTTCTTGACTCAGAATATCTTCCTCAAGGATGGTCCATGAAGGCCTGAAGAATCAGGAACTGAATTCCACAGACTCAGGTATTAAGTGTATCTTACAGAAAAGAAGACATTTAGTTTCTCTTTTATTTTTTTTTTTTGGGGGGGGCCACATCCGGCAGCGCTCAGGGGTTACTCCTGGCTCCATGCTCAGAAATTGCTCCTGGCAGGCACAGGGGACCATATGGGGCACTGGGATTCGAACCGATGACTTTTTGTATGAAAGGCAAACGCCTTACCTCCATGCTATCTTCCGGGCCCTGACATTTAGTTTCTTTTAATGGGCTTAAAAACACATTAAATGATATCTTTGACTTGCAATATATACCTCAAAGGAGTCTTATCAATTGTGAATTTATTTTATATTTTTGAGTTCTTTTAAAAAAGTTATCTCTGGGGCTAGAGCAATATTACGAAGTTGGACGCTTGCCTTGCACACAACAGACCTGAATTCGATCCTCAGCATCCCATATGCCTCCCCTGAGCAGAACCATGTGTAACCCCTGAGTACCACCAGTTGTGTCCCAAAGACCTAAATAAATAAATAAGTTCCCTCCACCCCTTCTCTCCAATTTTTTAGAAGTGGAAGGAATTAGGTTATACCCAACAATGAAGAGTAACTACTCTCAGCTCAGTATTCTTGATTAGCCCCCCAGTATTGCTCAGGGGACCTTGTGGTTCTAAGCTCTACCCCTAATCAGGTGTGTACAAGGCAAGTCCCCTACCTGCCGTACTCTTGCTCTGGCTCCCTTACACTTGTTTTTTTGTTTTGTTTTTGTTTTTGAGCCACACCCTTTGGCATTCAGGGGTTACTCCTGGCTATGCGTTCAGAAATCGTACTTGGCTTTGGAGGACCATATTGGACGCGAGGGATCAAACCTCGGTCCATCCTAGGCTAGCACTTGCAAGGCAGATGCCTTACCTCTATCGCCACTGCTCCAGTCCTTTTGCACTTGTTTTTAACCACAGTAATAATACAACTTTGGTAACATAGATGGAGAATGACTCTTATGAGTACTTGTTTCTTTTTATTTCCTAGTCCTGATTAATGGAAAGTACTGCTGTCCAAAGATATACTTCAACCACCGATGTTTCTCAGGGCCATATCTTAACAAAGGAAGAATTGCTGAACTGCCTCAGTGTGTGGGGCCTGGGAACTGTGTTCTGGTCCTTAGAGAGGTAAGGACCTGTGCACAGAGATCTGTGTACCATCTGTGTACTACTTGTCAGTAATGACTAAGGAACTGAACACATCATTATTTCTGCTCCTGAGGCTTACCTAAGTTACCTTTGCTTTTCCATACATAGCATGCTTACCTCCGTTAGCATAGAAAATCCATCAGATACCACATGAGAACTGAACAAGAGTGTGAGACTGAGAGACTGTGTGGTATTAATGGGTTCTAGGATCACAACACCTGTCTTTCCCAGCCAGGGCTAGCCATTGTCAGATGCAGTCAGGAGCAAATGAAAGGATATTGTGCTTTTGAGCCATGAGGGTGGTGGAGTGGCAGGGTCTGATAGCTGCAGCTTCTGGGTCCAAAATTTCCTGCCACAAGAAGACTTGTCATTCTACAAAATGTCACCAACAGATGCAATGTTCTTCGGGGTTTTTTTTTTTTTTTTTTTTTGGTTTTTGGGTCACACCCGGCAGTGCTCAGGGGTTACTCCTGGCTCCATGCTCAGAAATTGCTCCTGGCAGGCACGGGGGACCATATGGGGCACCGGGATTCGAACTGATGACCTTTTGCATGAAAGGCAAAAGCCTTACCTCCATGCTATCTCCCGGGCCCCTCTTCGTTATTTTTTAATTAGTCTTGTGGGCCACACACCATGATGCTCAGCAGTTGTTACTCCTGGCTCTGCACTCAGAAATCACTCCTGGCAGGCTCAGGACCATATAGGATGCCAAGGATTGAACCCTGGTTGGCTGCATGCAAGGCAAATACGCTTCCTGCTATGTTATCACACTGGCCCACAAATATAATTTTCTTTTTGGGGGGGATTTTGGGCCATACCCCGCAGTGCCCAAGGGTTACTCCTGACTCTGCATTCAGAAATCACTCCTAGCAGGCTTACAGGACTATATAGGATACCGGGGATCAAACCCGATCCTTCCCAGGTCAGCTACATGCAAGGCAAATGCCTTACTGCTGTGCTATTGTTCCGGCCCCAAGGCAACACTTTTTGTCAGCTGGATACAAGGCTAATATTGTACTATCTCGCTGGCCCTCTTTTTGTCCCTTTTTTTGGCTGAGATTACCATAATATTTTGAATTTATGAATATGGTTACTCTTAAGTTTGCAGCTCTGTCCCCAGAGTATAGTGAGAAGGAAAGAAAGTGGAGGAGGAGAAACATGAATATGAAAAGATGGGGACCAAGGGCCAAGTTATCTCAGGTTAAAAAAAAAAAGAAAGGGACAGAAGTAACTATCCAAGCAAAGTCAACAACAGTGAACTCAAGAGACCCAAAATCTAACAATCTAAATTTGAAATGGGCCTGTTATACTGACCAGCTGAGGGGCAGTGGTTGGTGTTTGGGAATATTGGTGGAAGGAGATCAACATTGGTGGTGGAATTGGCCCTCATTCATTGTCTGACTGAAACACAGCTTGGAAGGATTCTGTACATCACAATGGTTTCAATAAACTTAAAAAATAATCATAATTTGGGGCCGGAGAGAGAGCATCGAGGTAAGGCATTTATTTGCCTCGCATGCAGAAGGATGGTGGTTCGGCATCCCATATAGTTCCCGAAACTGCCAGGAGCGATTTCTGAGCATAGAGCCAGGAGTAACCCCTGAGCGCTTCCGGATGTGACCCAAAAACAAAAAACAAAACAAAACAAAACAAAAAATAGTAATAATAATTTGCAGCTCTAGTAAGCTCACATAATCAGCATCGTTGTATTAGTATGGCAAGAATCATATTGTGTATGGTATTTATTTAAAAAAGGTCCTAATGATAGAATTTTAAACTGGACTGCAGGTCCTCACTTTACTCATCAATGCGGCCTATAAACCTAGCCGTGTCCTTCGGGAGCTGCAGGTGGACAAGGATTCTGTGTGGCATGGATGCGGGGAAATCCTCAAAGCCAAGTGAGTAGGTCCTTTGCACTTTATTCTGATTTGTCCTTAAAGATGGCAGAATACGATCTTTCTCCTCCTCCTCTTCTCCTCCTTTCCTTCCTCTTCTCTTCCTTCCTCCTCTTAACTTTCTCTACCTCTCCCTCTTCTTATTCTTCTCCTCCTTCATCCTTCTCTTCCTCCTCTCCCTCTTCCTCTCTCTCCTCCACCTCTTCTTCCCCTTCCCTATCCCCCTCTTCCTTTGTCTCCTCCCCCTTCCTTGTCCACCCGAACCCCAGACCTCCCTCTTAAAAAAGAAGACAGGATACATTTTTTCATGGGTAATATTAAAATACTTACGTTTTCTTAAGCAGTTTTTCAACTATTTGTGATGAAAAAGCAGTTTTGGAATTGAGACTTTTTGTTTGTTAGTTTGTTTTCTGGTTATACCCAGTAGTGCTTAGGGCTTACTCCTGGCTCTGTGCTTAGGGATCACTCCTGGCAGGGCTCAGGACTATATGGAGTGCCAGAAATTCAACCTAGGTTGGCTGTGTACAAGACCCCTGGAGATAGCATGGAGGTAAGGCGTTTGCCTTTCATGCAAAAGGTCATCGGTTCGAATCCTGGTGCCCCATATGGTCCCCCGTGCCTGCCAGGAGCAATTTCTGAGCATGGAGCCAGGAGTAACCCCTGAGCACTGCCGGGTGTGACCCAAAAACCAAAAAAAAGGTAAAGCAAAACAGAAGGTTGATTAAAAAACATGTTCTTGATGCTGAGTGATAACACAGCAGTAGGGCATTTACCTTGCATGCAGACGACTGGAATAGACCTGGGTTTGATCCCCGGCATCCCATATTGTCCTCCAAGTCTGGCAGGAGGTGTCATCGGGTGTGGCCCAAACACCAAAATAAAAAGTCTCTATGACCAAGAAAGAGCTTAAGAGCCGAGTACAAGCTTTGCATGCAGGAAGTCTGCTTTATCCAGAACATAGTCCCCATGCTGCATAGTTCCCTGAGCCTTGCTGGGTATGGCCCCCAAACAAACCAACAATATAAGGACATGTTTTTCTTACTAGAATTAAGAGCCATGAAATTACTTTGGCGAATTACTAAGCAGATAAGTATTTACTCTTGTTTTCTGACCTGATCTTCTCATAAACGGGGGACATTTGCCAGGTTATACTGCTTAATGGCCTCTCCATTATTGAAGGTAAAGAAAACCTAATAAGTCACTTTACTTTTTGGTGGTTATTTTGGTGGTTATAAAGGTTAAAAACCTTTAGCTTAGGAAATAAGCAAAAAGCTTATTTTATCCTTTTAAAGAACTCAGCCTTTGGTTTTCATTGCTTACCATGTTTGAGATTTAGTTTGTTTAATATGCTTACATTTGTTTTTAGCATCTTAAAAAATTTGGGACTGGAGAGATAGTATGGAGGTAGGGCATTTGCCTTGCATGCAAAAGGACGGTTGTCAGGAGTGATTTCTGAGCATAGAGCCAGGAGTAACCTCTGAGCGCTGCCTGATGTGACCCCCCCCAAAAATTTAAGAATATGAATTATAAGGGAATAAAAATATTTTTCAGGTCTTTTAATATGCCTTTTTTTTTTTTTTTACCGAGTAATTATCTCTCAGTAAACTTGGTGTCTGTGGTGTCTTCCAATGGCAGATACAAAGGAAAGAGTTATCGTGCTACTGTTGAAATAGTGAAAACAGCAGATCGGGTCACTGAATTCTGCCGGCAAACTTGTATCAAACTGGAGTGCTGTCCCAATCTCTTCGGTCCACGGATGGTTCTGGATAAGTGTTCTGAGAACTGCTCTGTGCTTACAAAGACCAAATATAGTGAGTCATCTTTTTCAAAGGTGTTCTAGCCTGGAAATATTTTTATTTTTCAGCCCCTCATCAATCAATAGTATAAGTACAACAAATTTTTTTCTATTAAAACCAGACAGTATGGGCTGGAGTGCTAGTGCAGCAGTAGGGCATTTGCCTTGCATGCAGCTGACCCAGGATGGACCTCAGTTCAAACTATCCCTGGCGTCCCATATGGTCCCCCAGCCAGGAGCAATTCCTGAGCTCAGAGCCAGGAATAACCTTTATGTATTGTGGCCCAAAAACAAACAAAACAAAAACAAAATAAAACCAAAAAGTTTTTTAAGCTATAGGTAATATGATCACTATAGCTTTTTTGTTGTTGTTGTTGTTGTCTTGTGTTTCATAGAGGCCACTTCAGTCTAGCTATGCTCAGGGGACTCCAGGGCAGACTTGGCAGTATGTAGTGTCAGGGATTGAATTTAGGATCTTTAACATGTTAGGCTATGTTTACCATATAAGCTATATCCCCAGTTCTTTAATTTTTAAATAATAGTTTTTAGGGGCCAGAGCATGCAGCCAACCAGGTTCAAGCCCCAGTATCCCATTTAGTTTCCTGAGTATTACCTATCCAGCAGCACTTAGGGTTACTCCTGGTTCTGTGCTGAGAAATCACTCCTGGCAAGCTCAGGGGACCATATGGGATGCCAGGAAAATGCAAAGCAAATAAATGCCCTACTTCTGTGTTATCTCTCCAGCCCCAATTTTTAATTTTTTTAATGAACTCACCACCATGAGATAGAGTTATAAAGTTTAAAATTAGTAGTTGGTTAAGGAACCCGGGAGATAGCATGGAGGTAAGGCGTTTGCCTTTCATGCAAAAGGTCATCGGTTCGAATCCCGGTGCCCCATATGGTCCCTCGTGCCTGCCAGGAGCAATTTCTGAGCATGGAGCCAGGAGTAACCCCTGAGCACTGCCGTGTGTGACCCAAAAATCACAAAAAAAAAAAAGGTAAAAAAAAAATAAAATAAAATTAGTAGTTGGGAGACTTTTGGGTTACACCTGGTGTTGCCCAAGTCTTATTCCTGGCTCTGTACTCAGGGATCATTCCTGGCTGGTTCTGGAGACCATATGGGGTGTCAGGAATCAAACCTGAATCACCTGCAAGCAAGAAAATAACCTTCTCACTATACTATCACTTTAGTCCCTAGAAGTGGTAAGCTTTAAAAGTAAATTGAACCCAAGAAATAATAGAGGGGTTAAGGTGCTTGCCTTGCATGCAGCCAACCTTGATTTCATTCCCCAGCAGTCCCTGAACATTACCAGCATGAGCTTTGAACATTTAAGAATAACTCCTGGGCCCGGGAGATAGCATGGAGGTAGGGCGTTTGCCTTTCATGCAAAAGGTCATCCGTTCGGATCCCAGTGCCCCATATGGTCCCCCGTGCCTGCCAGGAGCAATTTCTGAGCATGGAGCCAGGAGTAACCCCTGAGTACTGCTGGGTGTGACCCCCCCAAAAAAAATTAAAAAAAAAAAAAGAATAACTCCTGAGCACTACCAAGTGAGTCTAAAATCCAAGGAAATAAAAATGAAAAGATTGAGGGTTTGACTCAAGTGGCCTTGCATGTGGGAAGCCTTGGGTTTAGTTTCATCTCTTTCTGGCTCCCAAACACTGCCAAATATAAGTATGGTGGGTAGCCTGACCACCAATCAGCTCAAGCACAATTGATCCTCAAGCACCTCCACAAATTCCCTTTGAACCCACCACCACCCTAAAAATGAAGGAAGACATGAATAGACACTTTGCAAAAGAAGAAGTGCAGGTAGCCAATAAGCACATGAAGAAGTGTTAAATAACATTAGTCATGGAATTGAAAATACAAGGAGAAATCACACATACCCATTAATTGACTAAAATAAGAGACTGACAGTTCTATAGGTTGACTCTCATACTTCACTGGTGAGCGTATAAATCTATGTTATCATTTGAAAAGCCATCTGGCAATTTCTTACAAAGATGATTGTGCATTTCCCTTCCCCCTGGCCCCCAGCAATTCCATTCCTAGTTATTTATCCAAGGAAAATGAAAACTTCACCCACAAGAAGCCTTTTGCAAGAATATTTTAACTTAATAACAAACTTGGAAGCACTCAGGTGCTCATCAACAGAATAAATCAACTGATTTATATAATGGAATGCTATTCATCAATATAAAAGAAACAGCTACTCATGCACACAATAGCATAGATGAATCTCAGAAACATGCTGAGTAAAAACCATTTACAAAGAAAATACCTACTGGATAATTTCTAAAATGATGAAAAAATAATCTATAGTGACTGAAATTAGAATAGTGATTGTTTCTGGTGAAAGGGAATGACTAGAAGAGATAGTTGGGCTTTCTAGATGGCTGGAGATACTTTATATCTTGAAGGGTGATGCTTTTGTCAGTACTAGTCAAACTATACATTATTCACTTAAGATTTTTCCCAGTGTATAGAATTTCAATCTTATATGCAGCATATCTATTTTCTGCTGTGTTAGTAGAACCTCTAGTGGGTTGAGGTGCACAAAAATAATGAAGCAACTTAATTTTTCTTTGTCATTCACATTTAGCACACTATTATGGAAAGAAGAAAAATAAAAGAATTGGGAGACCACCAGGTGGGCATAGTAACTTAGCATGTGTCCTGAAAAAAGCCAGCAAGAGAAGAAAGAGGCGGAAAAATGTATTTGTTCATAAGAAGAAACGCTCTTCTGCATCTGTTGATAATACGCCTGCAGGTTCCCCCCAGGTATGAGATCTCTGCTCTACCTGTCATCTCACTTCGCAATACACTTTGCAATGCTGCTTTGCAATAGGGACAGGAAAAAGACAGCAGGTCTCTCCCTTTCAGATCTCTGTCCCCTGCAAGTGCTTTTGAGGTGGGAGATGGATCTGTCTCACATTTCACTGTGATCCCATTCTTTTTCTTCTAGGGAAGTGGGGGCGAAGAGGAGGATGATCCGGACGAAGGGGAGGATGACTCTCTAAGTGAGGGCAGCACCTCCGAACAGCCCGATGAGCTGCAGGAAGAGTCAGAAATGTCAGAGAAAAAGTCGTGCTCCTCTTCTCCCACCCAAAGTGAGATCTCCACATCGTTGCCTCCTGACAGACAAAGGAGGAAGAGAGAACTCCGCACCTTTTCCTTTTCTGACGATGAGAATAAGCCTCCTTCACCAAAGGTACCCTGTCACTTTTCCTGTCACTAGTACTTCCAATTAGAATCTACTTGTTGCTGATGTTGGCATTCCACTTGCTTTAATGTCACTTCAGTTGTCTAGGTTCCTTTGGAAATAAGTCCAAATTTAGTGACTTTCCTGTCTCAGATTATTCGGAGGCCAAGAAGGAATATCTCTTTCAGAGTGGTGGCTTGTTTTAAATAAGAAAAAAAAAAAACACATTTTAGGACTGGAGTTAAGGTACTACCTGGCCACCCTGAGTCTAGAACCAGTAGCAGCCCCCAAGCTACTCTGGTGTAATACTCCCCCCCCCACCCCCCAAAAAAACCCCACATCTCATAGACTTCTGCCTTTGGAGGATTAGGAATTTATAGAGACATTTTTAGGATTAAGTACCTCTCACATCGCTTGGTTTTGTTTTGTTGTGGGACATGAAGGAAATAAGGATCGAAGTCGCTGAAAGGCTGCACTTGGACAGTAACCCCCTGAAGTGGAGCGTGGCAGATGTTGTCCGGTTCATCAGATCCACCGACTGTGCCCCCTTAGCACGAATATTCTTAGACCAGGTAATCACAGAGACCTTTGCGTCTTGGATATTATGTCTCTTTAGCCAGGGACTTTGGCTCTAACAGCAATTTATGTACAAGTTTTAGGAAAAATAGTTCTATCCTGTAGGGGAAATATCATTTTAAGTTTGTTTGTTTGTTTTAGAGTAGACTTGGGGCCCGAGAGATAGCACAGTGGTTTGGCGTTTGCCATACACACTGCCGCCAACCCAGCACAGACCTGCGTTCGTTCCCCGGCATCCCATATGGCCCCCAAGCCTGCCAGGAGCAATTTCTGAGCACAGAGCCACAATTAATCCGAGTGCCTCTGGGTGTGGTCCAAAAACAAAACAAAAATAAAGAGTAGACTTATTTAAGATGATAAAAATGGT
>PVKC010050475.1:0-10569 GCA_004027635.1 Crocidura indochinensis
TATATATATATATATATATATATATATATATATATATATATATATATATATATATATATGGAGAAGGGTGGCATTTTCTGTTTAGGAGCAAAGAGGGGCTTAGCACAAAAAATGTTTGGCATTATTGCCCCAAGGATTCAAATTACCACTGCATTTCATTTTTGACTTGTAAATCCCAAAAGTTGCCAAGATTTTTGGTTTGATTTGGTTTTTGTTCTTGGCCACATCTCAAATATTATTCCTGATTCTGTGCTTGGAACTAATGCTTGGTGGTGCTCAAGGGACCTGTGTTGTACAGGGGATTTAATCTTGGCTCAGCAGGATGCAAGGCAAGCACCTTACCCCTTGCACTATTTTTCTGGTCCCTAAAGCACTAGATCCTTGACTGCTGCCTTTGTCTGGGATAAAATATAACTTGGTTTACTTAGTAAACATTTTCTGATACACAACTTCCAAGTTGAGCTGTTTCACCTTGTGCACTTATTACATTCCTTCCATTTTCAAAATTCTGTCATTTGTATGTTCATTACAGATGTCCCTGTATTAGAGGATAGCCACCTGCATTCTGCTGTGAAGAGTCTGCCCTGTGGCTAATTAATTGGACAAGGGCTGTCCAGTTGTTAGCGCATAAAGAAAGAGTTCATGGAGTGCCAGCCCTAGCTTATAAAGTACGAGGCTGAGGACTTTGTAAAATGAAATCAGTGAATGTTTATGGAGTACTTACTCTTTAAGTGCATGGCACTTCACTAGACAGGCTAGATTCTTTAGGGAAAACAGAGAAAAAAAGTCATTCCTTCAAGCAAGGACATTTCATTCAATTTGGCAAGGCTGTTAGAGACACATTAAGCATGTGGTGGAAAGTGTATTGAGCTGAGGGGGAGAAGTTAGAAATTTTGAAATCTAGCTCAGGTTCTGCCAATTCCCTTCTGATCCTTTTGGGCAAAATCACCTCCCATGTCAGGATCTCAGTTCATAAGAAAGGATTAGGTCTCTCCAAATTTTTGGGCAGATTGGTCCATGAAGATGTATTTAAAAATTAAGCCATGATGCAAAGCCTTAGGAGAAGATATTAAAGAAGATACTATGTTCTCTTGCTAATTGGAGTTATGTATGCATATATTTATATTGTATACTTATATTTAGTATTACTATAGAACTTTTTTCTTTCTGTCTCAATGCTCAAGTCAAGTGCAATCAGATAGTATTTCTCAAAGCGGTCCTCAGACTAATAATATCAGTGGCTCCTCAGAGCTGGTTAGAATGCAAATTAAGGAGGCCTATCCCAGACCCATTGAATCTGCAACAGGGTAATGAGATCCAGTCTTTGGACTATAATATTCCCCTTCTCTCCCAGAGATTCTGATGTGCCCCCCAAACTTTGACAATTGTGAACTATAGGAATTTGGAGTAGTGGTTCCCAAAGTCACCTGATTAATCTGGGGAATCTCTATAGAGAAACTCCATAGTCTGTTCAAATTTCCAAGGTGCTGCCAGCTTGAGGGTCACTGGTGTAGATGGAGTGAGGTACATGAACCTGGATGAAGCAAAGTGCCTGTTACTCTGTAGTAAGCAATGAACTTCAAAGTCAGAGTCAGGGAATCAGCCAAAGGCAGAGTATTGGAAAGGTGAAACTCTTTGGAAAATGTTGACTGTGAGATAAGTTGGACCCTTAAATTATAATGACAAATGACGTGTACTAAAGGAAGTGATGGCTTCAAGGTGGTAGCTATGCAGACAAAAGTGTTAGTGTCCATAATACTAAACCGAACAAGACAGTCTAGGAGAGAAGTCCTTATGGGTCAAACTAGAATCAAAGAAATGAGTGTGCAAGAAAAGAAAAGTATGAGGTAATTCACAGGATATAATGAAAGGAGAGGTAGCATGAAAGCTACTACTGGGGCTAAAGCACATAACTTGCATCCCACTTACCTCATTCAAATCGCCAGCACCAAAAACCTAAGAACCACCAGGAATGACTTCTTCTACTGGGCAGAACAGCATAATGGAAGGGTGAGGAGTTGGAATGCCTTTTGTTTGGGGATTACCTTCATTTAGTCTTTAGATGGATCTATCAGAAATGGAATGAGTGGAGAATTCTCAGCAGTGCTGAGGAAGCCAGGCAGTGCATAGAATCAACCAGGGCTCCCTATGTTAATGGTGTTCTCTAGCCCTTACAGCCACCTCCCCAATCCATGGGCTGTCGTGTTTTATGGCTCTGGACTCATCCTTCGTCCCGTTTAGATTGGATGTAGAAATTCTGATTAGGGCAGTGAATATTCCCCCAAGGAGTTACACAAAATATAGGATGGTGCCTTATATATGGTGCCAGAGAGTGCCTTATAGCGGTGGTTTTGGAGAATCTCTCTCCAAATCAAAGAATGCTCGGAGTTGTAGGAAAGCTGCAAACTTGGCAACGACCCGTTCAAGCCTATAAGTCAATCAGATGTTTTATCATTTGTTTTATTTGGAGGCTATTGTACTGGGCATGGATAAGACATTCATCTTCATATTTTAAAAACAAAAATATCTGAGATAGCATGGAGGTAAGGCGTTTGCCTTTCATGCAAAAGGTCATCGGTTCGTGTCCCGGTGCCCCATATGGTCCCCCGTGCCTGCCAGGAGCAATTTCTGAGCATGGAGCCAGGAGTAACCCCTGAGCACTGCCGGGTGTGACCCAAAAACCAAAAAAAAGAAAAACAAAAATATTCATGAACATTAGGGCAAAGGACAAGAATTTCAAGGTTTTACCTTTTGACTTCAGCAAATATTTGCTACTCTTTTTTTTTTTTCTTGCTGGGTTTCACCATTTGACTTTTTATTTTATTTTATTCCCATTTGTTCCACAAGCTTCATTATGTTAGTTTCCTCTATTTTGTAATTTATTACATTTTTATTTTAAATGTCCTTCATGGTTTAGTACTCCAGTCAAAAATAGTTTTTAATTTCTGATTTCTCTTTAGAACCAAAAATATCTTTAAGAACTCCTTCCTGTTTATTTGGAGGTCAAATGAGGGCATTACTCACCTTTGCCCTTTACTTAATTGGTAGGTTGTGCCATTTTTAGAAGAAATATTCTCCCCTGAGCGCTGCCGGGTGTGACACAAAAACACAAAACAAAAACAAAAACAAAAAGCTCTATTTAGGGGGTTGTGGATTGGGGATGAGCCAGGACTGAATTGGAATTGGCTACCTGCAAGGCAAGTGCCTTAACCTCTAACTCAGAAAAGTCCTTTAAAATGCTTTGGGGGGCTGGAGTAATAGTACAGTGGGTAGGGGGTGCCTTGTACATGGCCAAACTTGGTTGTATGCCAGATTTCTATTTTAGGAGACTGGAACCTAGTGCTCATGAACCCTGGGCAGTGCCCCAGGAGTAGTTCCTGAGCACTGCCTTGTGTAACCCACTCACTCCCCCCAAAATGGGGGATGGGGTGAGCATTTAAGATCAGACCCAGCTGCTGTGCTCAGTGGCTACTTTGGAGTCTGTGCTCATGACTTATTGCTGTGCTCAGGAGTGGTTACATACAAGTGCCACAAGTATCTTGACCTTTATAATCTCTCTAACCCAAAAAATAAATAAAAAGCTGCAAAATGTTTCTGTTTGTCCCTCCTTTTAAAATGATTTAATTGTTTATAATATTATAGAGTTTCCTAAGTATAGCCTTCTCATGTGTGTCATTGTCCCCACCCTCATCTCCATGTTCCATTGCGCCCCACTCCTTAAAAGATCCTCTGGTCATTCCTACCATCCACCCTATTTCCCTGAGGGGACCACCATAGTTTTTTGGTACCCAGTCTAGAAGTTTATTGTTCACTGATTTTATAGTTTGCTTGAATGATTTACATTTTTATAAATGGTAATTTATGAGTTAGTTACTCATCCTCATACTAGATGAATAAAACCATCTAGTAACTGACTTGCACTTCCAGACTTGTTTGACTCAGTATCATAACCCTACGATCTATTCATTTCATCCCAAAAGGTACATTTCCATTTTTTTAATTTCAGAGTACTCCACTATATATATATATATGTATATATATATCATGTATATATATTTTAAATATGTATACAGCATAGCTTCTTCTTTTGCTTGTTTGGGGATCCCATCTGGTGATTCTCTGGGGCTATGTCTGGATTACTGCTTAGGCGTTGTCCCTGTGTTGTTGGGGAGACTGCAGTGCTCAGGAATTGAACTCATACAAAGCAAGGAGACTACCACTGAGTCACATCCTGGACCCGTCCCAAGGCTACTTTATCCACTCATTTATGAATGGGTACTAACATCCATGAATTTTGCTTCTGTGATTATATGGGGTGAAAATATCATTTCATATTAGTGTTTTAATATCATTTGTGCCAATGCATAGGAATGATATGGCTGAATATGACAATTCTATATTTAGTTGGTTAAGGAACCATTTTACATAGAGGCTATAGCTATTTAGATTCAACAGTGTTTATCTGGTTATTTTTTTCTCCACATTCTGACCAACACTTGATTTCTGTCTCTCTGATATAAGCCATTTTACCAGGCAGAGGTGATACCTCAATGCATTTCCCTAATAATCATTGATATTGAGCACTTTTTCATGGATCAAAAATATTTTTTTGTTTTTTTTTTTGGGGGGGGGCAAAACCCGGTGACACTCAGGGGTTACTCCTGGCTAGGCATTCAGAAATTGCTCCTGACTTGGACGACCATATGGGACACTGG
This sequence comes from Crocidura indochinensis, assembly GCA_004027635.1. Lineage (NCBI taxonomy): Eukaryota > Metazoa > Chordata > Mammalia > Eulipotyphla > Soricidae > Crocidura > Crocidura indochinensis. Next base: position 4,716 of record PVKC010050475.1, read on the forward strand.
GGTTTGAACCTTGGTCCTTCCTAGGTCATCATGTGCAAGGCAAATGCCCTACCACTTGTGCCACCGCTATGGCCCCATAAAAGTATTTTTAAAAGGTTTTCCTGTTTTATTTTTAAGTGGGTATGTGGCTTGCTGTTCTGTGGCTGAGTGATACACGCTATATATGTGTGCATCTATATATGTATATATATTTAAAAATATCAATATCCCTTGTCAAATTAATGATGTACTGACATCCTCTCTTAATTGCTAGATTGCCTTTTTTGTGGTAGTTTCTCATTGTACAGGGCCTTTTTAAATTAGATGTAGTCCCATTTAGTTTTCCTTTCATTCTGCCATTGGAGTTTTATCTCCAAATATATCTCTGATGTCAAGATACTGGAGTTCAACACTTCCTTTTTCATTTTGGTGTAATTTAAGGTTTTGTGTCCAATCTCTAAATCCATTGTTCATTTTGAGTTAATTTTGTATATCTTATTAAACAGTGATCTTTGGATTTCGATTGTTTTGGTGTTTTTTTTCTTTGCGACGGAACTGTCATGTGTTCCTAGCACCATGATTTAAGAGGCTTTTCCTTTCTTTTCTAGTCTGGTTACTTTATCATATATTGGAGGTTTCATATAGGTGCGCCTTTAGTTCTAAGCATTTTATTCTTTCCCTCTGGTCTTTGTGTCCACTTTTGTTCCCATGCCGTACTGTATTTATGACTATAGCATTCTCCTTTTCTCTCAGAATTACTTTCACTATTTGGCCTCTTTTGTGGCACCATTTAAATCTCAGAACTGTTGCTTTTTTCCCCTCAAAAAACTCCATTGATAGTTTTATAGGGATTGCATAGACTGTCTGTAACCTTAGAGGAGATGGCCATTTTAATCATGTTTATTCCTCCAATCCATGAACACAGACTGGCTTTTCATTTCTTTGTATTTTCTGTTTATTTTAGTAATGCCTTTTGAAAAACCATTTTGGAAACATAAAGCAGATTCAATGCTTTAAAAGGTTACATCTATCCGAAGGCAGTGTCGGTAAATATTCTTTTTCAGTTTTCTGAAGGTTCTGAAAAAATTGTAGGCAAAAATAGAAACCTATTACAGTTTTTAAAGAATGGTGTGTCTAATGTATAACTTTATTTTATTTTAGTTTTGTATTGACCAAGATGCTGTGGTTTACAATACTGTTAATAATGGCTCATCATGCACTTAATTCCAACACCGCACTCGTCACCAGTGTACCTACCTCCCTCTTCCAAGGACCCCCTGCCACATCCTTCTCTCAGCCCCCTGACTCTCATAGACCTCTTAAAATAGACCTTCTCTTTTTTTTTTGTGATTTTTGGGTCACACCCGGCAGTGTTCAGGGGTCACTCCTGGCTCCATGCTCAGAAATTGCTCCTGGCAGGCACGGGGGACCATATGGGGCACCGGGATTCGAACTGATGACCTTTTGCATGAAAGGCAAACGCCTTACCTCCATGCTATCTCCCGGGTCCCAATAGACCTTCTCTTCTCAAAAACTGTATAAAGGCAAAATCTCTTTGCTATTTATAGCAAAGAGCGTTATAAAAAGTGAGTGTCAAGTGGTATGAAACAAATGATCTTCCAGACATAGTATGTGTAAATCACATTAAATCTCAGTATAAGGGGGCCCCGGAGATAGCATGGAGGTAAGGCGTTTGCCTTTCATGCAAAAGGTCATCGGTTCAAATCCCGGTGCCCCATATGGTCCCCGTGCCTGCCAGGAGCAATTTCTGAGCTTGGAGCCAGGAGTAACCCCTGAGTACTGCCGGGTGTGACCCAACCCCCCCCCCAAAAAAAAATCTCAGTATAAGGACCAAAATTAGATTTTATTATAACCAGCAAGCGCCTTTGGGATTTTATTTGTTAAGTTAATAATGAGAGATTTGATTGTGTCTCAAATCTTGATTGTGTTGACATTATTAAAAATGAGGTGTCTTTTAACAGCACTGTTTATTTCTACCAATAAATGATTTTTCTGCTGAGTGAGTTTGATCAGTTTTTCAGTTAAAGGAGATGAGCCAATGGCCGCCTCATTTGTATTAATGACTGCAGTGGACAGTAACATTTCAAATGTGTTTGGAGCAATGCCTGCCACACATGGGGCTCCTTTACCGATTCCCCAAGTAGGCTAAGCATTTGAATCAAAGTGGGAGAAATGAAAGCCCAAGCCGCCTGTTGCCATCCCAGGGCTACCTCATTTAGAAGATATTTGGGGTCCATCGCTCTTTGGTTACTGAAGTGGGAGAGCATATTCTGAAGGACATGATTAAGGAATGGTTACCATGACAATAGCATCCAAAGAATTTGTAAGAGACAATGGTTCTGTGTAGCTCATCCATTTTGAGTGATTGAACTGGTCTTTTAGGCCCATTCAGACAGCTGCAGTCTCCGGAATTTATTTTTTCCATAGAATTCACCCAGTTGGTTAGTGATTGGGGGAGCACAAAAGCTTGGCTCTCTGTAGTGTCAGGTACACTACAATGTCCACCAATTGTCTGCCAGTGTCCACGACAGGTTACGATTGTTAAACCTGCAAAAGACTGTCTTTAGCAACTGCTCCTGGGTTCCTCTAGAATAATAGAAATTATTTGTCTAATTTGACTTATTAATTCTGTCAGGGCAGGATGCGTTTAGCATGATTTATTTTAAAGCATGTCTGACCCTAAAATGTTTGGGCTTTATTTTGGATTACTTTACTGTCATCACATTCTCCCCAGTGTGTTTGGCTGCTGTTCACACTCATTCTTGCATAATATCATCAACACAATTGGGTTGTGTCTAGTCCAAGCCACAGTTGCACAGCACATATTGGAAAAAAATGCAGGCACCCAGTGATCTTCCGTGAGTGTCTACACCCTCCTAGCCCCAGTTGACTGTTAAGGGGGCCAGACCAAAAGCAATCGAGCACAGACATGGAGCTGAACGGGCAGTTCAAATATCCCTGAACATTTTTCTAATTCTAATTTTCTAATTTTTCTAAACATTTTCTAAAATCTGAGCGAGGAAACTTTAGATGCCTCCAACAGCAACACCGCCAAGGATCTCTTTTAGAATTCAGTCTGAGCATTTGCTTACCCAGCCTTTGGCCTTTCTCTCTTCTGCCCCCTGGAGGATATTAGGAAAAATTCAATGCTAATACTTTACTAAGTCAGCATTATCTTGGTGTGATTCCTTAGAAGACTATTGTCCCACAGATGAATGGCTAAAGAAACTGTGGTATATATATGCAACCGTCAGGAGAGATGAAGTGATAAAAATTTCCTATACATTGGGGCCGGGTGGTGGCGCTGGAGGTAAGGTGCCTGCCTTACCGCGCTAGTCTTGGATGGACCTTGGGTTCGATCCCCTGTGCCCCATATGGTCCCCCAGGCCAGGTGCGACTTCTGAGCGCATAGCCAGGAGTAGCCCCTGAGCGTCACTGGGTGTGGCCCAAAAACCAAAAAAAAATTTCCTATACATGAATGTACATGGAAACTATCATGCTGAGTGAAATAAGTCAGAGGAAGAAAGATAGACACAGAATAGTCTCACTCATCTATGGGATTTAAGAAAATAAAAGACATTGTTGTAATCATACCTAGACACAATAGAGATGAGGGCTGAAAGGTCTGGCCCACGATATGAAGCTTGCCACAAAGAGTGGTGAGTGCAGTTAGAGAAATAACTACACTAACAACTATCATGACAATGGTAGTGAATGAGATAAATATAATGTCTGCCTTGAATACAGGCAGGGGGTCGGGGAGGAAAGAGATGGGGGGCACTGGTGGTGGGTACTGGTGAAGGGGGTATTTTTAATAACTAAAACCCAACTACAAACATGTTTGTAATCATGGTGCTTAAATAAAGAAATTATTAAACAAAAAAGAAAAAAAAGATAGTTGTCCCCCTTAAAGACTAACCTTATGGAGGTGGGAAGCATATATACAAAAGATGGGGGGGCACTGACAGACTGGTGTTCTTTGGAAAAAAGCTATTCTGGTTCTAGAAATAAAGAATTAACTTCCTTCAAGTACAGTCTGGGATGTATGAGAAACTTCATTTGCAAAATAAATCCGTTCTGGAGAAGAGAGAAAAAGGAAATAAGGGTTGAGAGAAAGATATTATAGGGGTTAAGTCACTTTCCTAGCATGTACCTAGCCTATGTTTGATCCTCACACTACATATCATCTCCCAAGCTCCGCTAGGCATGACCTCTGAGCAGAGCCAGGAGTAAGCCTTGGGCATTGGTGGCTATGATAATCCAGCCCAAACTGAACCCCTCCCAAACTATGTTTCTAAGTAATTTGGGGGAAAGGACTCAGAGGGGTATCTCTAAAGTCCATGTCTTTCAAACATTCCACTTTGAAAGTTCGCTTCACCCCTGACATAGATCTGCCTTTCTCTGGGTTTTTGACTTGGCAGACCTGAACCCTTTTCTTCAGTCAAGCACAGACTTCTGGGCATGTTCAGTACGGTCTCACACTCTGTTTGCTAGAATTAGGCCTAGATTCCAAAGCCAGGAATTGGAGAGACACCGGTCTGGAAGCAAACATCGATGTAGGAAATAATCCACATATACACACTATGGAGAGAAAAACAGGTCCAGGAATTCCAACACATAAGCCTTTAGCTCCTAAGAAGCAGAAAGCTCCATGGGAAGTCCAGAACCCAATGAGTAACAAAGCTTCTACTAAGTGGGATGGGATCCAATTAATCCCACATCTGTTGACATGGTTTTGTCTTAAGCCACTACGTATCTCACAGTCAGGATGGAAGCAGTCCTATTTTGGCTCTGAAGCTTTGTGTATGCTGGCCTTAAGTTGAACAATTTCTTTTGTGGTTAATGTAGAAATATCATTGTTTTCTGTGGCCTCTTTCACTCACCAAGTGCTTCTTATGAGCATCTATCTTGTGTGCCAGGCCACTGCTCTGGATCTGGAAATAGAGCCGTGAACAGAACAGACAGGGGCCATGCTCTCAGGGAACAGGGCTTGCTTTGAATTTCATTGATGGGTGGGTATGTCACGGCTGATATAAAGGTGCATTGGGGATGAATTGTGGGATTTTGCACTTAGGGGCGAAGACAGTGATTGCTCTTCTTTCTCCTTAATCCCAGCCAGTTCTCTATGAATAAGGGGGCTGGGAGGTGATGAAGGTGAAACACTGATGGCAACATGCCTGTGGAGGAGTTGCCTGGGCACAGGGAGTGTACCATGTGGGACTCAGTCTTTGTGTCCTGGGGAGGGGGGAAGCCCATAGCACACCTGTTTTCTAAGGCTGGGGCATCTTCAGCACTGGATGCCAGCCCACCTTCTGAGTCCTAATTCTCTTGTTGATTGGAGATCGGTCACACTGTACCTCGTCGCCATGGCAACACCTCTAAATATTCCTTTGGTGACTTGTGCACTACATTCTGCCTGGATCTGAGCCCTCCTGTGGCCAAATATTCTAAAGATGTTAAAATAGGGGAAAAGGGGCTCAACTAATAAATCTATTCTAAATGACTGAGTCATTTGTTTTGATTACCCGGGTGATTGCCAAATGTTCATTTAAAACTGAAATAGACCATGAGCTCACTCCCGTTAACAATACTGAGTGTTTGAGTGAATCCAGCTTGATAATGAGGGAGTCAGATCCATTGCCGGGTAATGTTAGATGATAAACAGACAGTTGTGTATGTGTGGGATGGGTGGGGTGTGAACTATACAGACCTTCATAGGCATTTTCCTTTGGTTTTTAATGGTTATGGCTATGAGGTAGAAAGTTTCTCCTGGACCATTTCTAAAGAACTCAGCTTGGGGGGCCCGGGAGATAGCATGGAGGTAAGGTGCTTGCCTTTCATGCAAAAGGTCATC
>PVKC010050476.1:0-10574 GCA_004027635.1 Crocidura indochinensis
AGCAGTGACACAAGCCATAAGGCATCTGCCTTGCCTGCACTAGCCTAAAATGGACTGCAGTTCCATCCCCCAGTGTCCCATATAGTCCCCCAAGTTAGAAGCGATTTCAGTGTGTATAGCCAGGAATAACCCCTGAGCATCACCAGGTGTGGCCCAAAAACAAACAAACAAAATTATTCATGTGAAGCCAGAGCACTAGTACAGTGGAAAGGTGTTTGCACTGCACACCGTGAACCTGGTTTCAACCCCCAGAACCCCATATGGTTTTCCAATCCCACCAGGAGTTAATCATTGCCTCAGAGAAAGTAATAAGTCCTGAGCATTGCCATATGTGGCAAAAAAATAGTAATAAAATAAATAAATAAATAAATAAATAAGAAATTATTCATGTAAAGCCCTACAGCAGGTGTAGCAAAAAAAATGATAAAATAAGTAACTATGTAAGTGGCCAAAGGATCATAAATGATATGAAAGAACATATAGTAAAATGTCAATAATTCTCTCACTTGTGCCTCATTTTCTAGGACTCCTCCTCACAGATATACTCTTATATTTAAAAAATATAAAAATAAACTATAAAACTGCACCTTTCAGGATAAAAATATTCAATAAATGTCAATACACTAAAATTATATTGATAAATACATAATTTCCCTTAGTAATAAGAATACTAGAAAAATTTTGGTTTTGATTTTGTGCCATGCCTGGTGATATTCAGGAGTTATTCTAGATTCTACACTTAAGACTTACTCCTGGTAGACCCTAGAATCATTTGCAGTGCTGGGGATATAATTATGGCCAACTGTATGCAGGACAAACACTCTAATTGCTGTACTATCACTCTGGCTGCTGGATCAAATATTTGTTTATAAATTTTTCTTTCCTAATCGCAATAGCAAGTACTACCAGTACTATGTTGAATAGAAGTGGTGAGAGAGGACAGCCTTGTCTTGTTTCAGATTTTAGAGGAAAAGCTTTTAGTTTTTCTCCATTGAGGATGATATATAGTATACCATTGGCATGTGGTAGATGGTCTTAACTATATTGAGAAATGTTCCTTTCATTCCCACCTTGCTGAGAGTTTTTATCAGGAATGGGTGTTGGACAGTATCAAATTCTTTCTCTGTATCTATTGATATGATTATGCGGTTTTTATTTTTCTTTTTGTTGATGTTGTATATTAAGTTGATAGATTTATGATGTTAAACCATCCTTGCATTCCTGGGATAAAACCTACTTGATCATAGTGAATGATCTTGTTTATGAGGCAATGAAATCCTATTTGCCAGGATTTTGTTGAGGATCTTTGCTTTTGTGTGCATAAGGGATATTGGTCTGTAATTTACTTTTTTGGCAGCATCTCTGTCTAGTTTTGGTATCAAGTTGTTGTTACTGTTAGCTTCATAAAAACTATTTAGAAGTGTACCCATATTTCAATTTCATGAAAGAGCCTGGCCAGAATTGGTAGTGCCATATTTGCCAGCGTATAAGACGACTGGTTGTATAAGACGACCCCCTAATTTTACAGTTAAAACATAGGTTTAGGCCTATATTCACTGTATAAGACAGAACGTTCCTGTGCTGCAACTGTATATACCACAGTGAGTCAATCACAACAAGCAAAGGTTCAAAGCGTATACCGTAATAGACTTCCTCTCTGACTCTGGCCCATTTGAGCAGGCTTTTGACAGTGTAGATTCGGGTTCAGAACATTGTCTAATTTGCATACCTCAAAGCCTGCTTGGATTGGCCGAGTTAGAGAGGCAGTCCGAGCAGCCTTACAGTGATTGGTGCAGGATCGAATAGGAAAGTTCATTTGGTGGCAATATCCAGATGATTTTCATTTAGCAGCATATGGAGACATGTTTTCGGGATATACTCGGTGTATAAGACGACTCCCGATTTTCGGTTGACTTTTTTCGTTTCAAAAGTCGTCTTATACGCTGGCAAATACGGTACCCTAGGAACACAAAAAGACAATGCAAAAATTTCTTCCTCGCACCTATATTCATTGCAGCACTATTTACAATAACCAGCCTCTGGAAACAACCAAAATGCCCTTTAACAGATGAATGGCTAAAGAAACTGTGGTACATATACACAATGAAAAATTATGCAACCATCAGGAGAGGTGAAGTCATGAATTTTTCCTATCCATGGTTGTATATGGAATTTATTATGCTATGGAAAATAAGACAGAGGGAGAGAGACAGACACAGAATAGTCTTACTCATCTATGTGTTTTAAGAAAAATCAAGGACATTAGTGTAATAATGCCCAGAAACAATAGAGATGAGGGCTGAAAGGACCAGCTCACGATATGAAGCTGACCACCAAGAATGGTCAGTACAGTTAGGAAAATACCTACACTAAGAGCTATCATGACCATCTTAATGAATTAGAAAAGTAGAATGCCTCAAATAGAGGCAGGAGTTGGGAAGGGGTGTGGCATTAGTGGTGGAAATTTGCACTGATGAACAGGGGGTGTTCTGTTTATGACTGAAATCCAACTACAATCATGCTCGTAGCATGGTACTTAAATGAAGACTTTATAATATATATAGAGAGAGAGAGAGAAAGAGAGAGATAGTAGCACAGAGGCTCTACAAATGCCAACCAGTTCTGTAAACTTCTCATATAATAACCATAAAAACACTATGTTGTTGAAACATTGGTGGTTGGAAATGTGCACTAGTAATGATTGTTGTGCAGTGTATGACTATAACTCAATCACGATCAACTTTATCTGTGAAAGATGTGTTTTTAACAACCTTCTAATCACAATGTTTAAAAACAGTTTTTAATTAAAATCAAAATTAAAAAGACATCATGTTTGGGGCAGAGAGATAGCACAGTAGTAGGGTGTTTGCTTTGCATGCAACCAATCCAGGACAGATGGTGGTTTGAATCCTACAGCCCATATGGTCCCCTGTGCCAGATAGGAACGGTTTCTCGAGTACAGAGTCAGGAATAACCCCTGAGAGTTACCAGGTGTGATCCCAAAACAAAATAAAATAAAACAAAACAAAAAAACACCATGTTGAGGATATTAAGTGAGCTCATAGGAACAATGGCATAGATAGTCATCAAAGCACAAGAAATTATAGAAGTGGAAATGAGAAAACTACATTCAGAAGTGATAGAAATGAAGAATATGAATGTTGATACAGAAAATTCAACAAAGGGCCTGAGTTATCGTACAGTGGATAGGAAATTTGCTTTACCCAGCCAACCTACATTCAACTCTCAGGACTCCAAATGGGCAGCCAAATCCTGAGCTCAAAGCTCCTAGAAGATGAGATGCAGAAAATATGTAAACAACAACAAGAGATAGGAGAAAATTTGAAAATAAATGATTAGCACATTAGAGAATTAATGAATGAAGTCGAGAGTAACAATATAAATATCCTCCAAGTCCCTGAGGAACAAAAAGTCAAAGTCAATGAAAAAGAATTAGTTCAAAAAAATCATAGTTAGGATTGTTCAGGGTTTAGAAGTAAAAATAAATAAGATCATAAAATAAAGTTGAAGTTTTATATATGTAATTTTCAGACATAAAAAAACAGGTGTTTGATTTTATTTGATCCATTGCTATAAATTTCTGATCCCTGTTTTTAACTACAAATTTTCTGAACACTTATAAAACTCCATTAAAGATGACATTCAGCTTGCAAGAATATCCTAATAGTTTTAATAATCAATCTATTAAAAACTGTGCTAATATTTTGAAAATAGTTTATTTTCATTTTATTTTAATTTATCCTAAATCATATGCATTTGCACTATTAGAAACACGTGAATCAAGCTATCATAATCAAATTTGAAAAAAAAAGTAGTTTGCAAAGAGGGAACCTTAAGACATGAGTGCAAGGAAGCTGATATGAGTAGAAGGATGGTCATGCATGTGGAGTTGGAACCTTAATGCCTGAAACTCTATTAATTATTGATTTTGTAAATTATAACACCTAAATAAATTTTGAAAATATAAAATAAAATCTGTAATAAATAAAAACAACATGGCACTTATCTGCAATATTTAACTGTGAAGTTCACATAATGTCCTTTAAAGATGCAAGTTTTTTTTTAAGAAGAGACTTAAATATCCAATTAGGAGATGGGATAAGTCTCTTGCTATGTTTGCTCAATAATACTTTTTTCTTATATATAAATTTTGAAATAAATAAAATATAAGGTTTTCAAATTTCAAAAGAAAAAGCAGAAAACAAATGTAATGGAGGGAGGGAATACTTCACATTATAAAAGAATATCTAGTCTCCTTTTCAACTTGTACCTTATTCCAACACTTAGATAGCACACAGATTTAGCAGACCTTTATGAAAACCCACAAAAGACATTGAATACCAACTCTGCAAAATTCTAAATTTTTCTAAATTCTAAATTTGCACTCTGCTAAATTCAAATCTGATCTTTTTAAAGTCCAAAATTTGGTGGAGAGAGATCACTAAAATTTAGGTCTCTGGGGAGGAGGTCAGGATTTATCCTGAAAACAATAATGAGATAAATGTATTTGACAGACATTTGAGATAAAAATTGAGATTCTAAAATGAGCCTGGACCAAAATTGGCAGACTCTGTCGAATTGATGTAATATCAAATGGACAGGAATTCTGAACATGCTAACTTGGTGAACTGGGTGGATTGTTTTCGCATTGATCTTTTTATGGTATAAAGGAAGAAAAGAAGTTTGGGAAGAAAATAATTTTCTTGTTTTGTTTTTTGATTTTGGGTCACACCCGGCAGTACTCAGGGGTTACTCCTGGCTTCAGGCTCAGAAATCGCTCCTGGCAGGCTCAGGGGACCATATGGGATGTCGGGATTCAAATGGATGACCTTCTGCATGCCAGGGAAACACCTTACCTCCATGCTATCTCTCTGGCCCCAGAAAATAAATTTTATCTTGATAAAATATGTTAAACATCCTGAAATGTAAATCAAGATATTCATGGTAAGAGAAAATTAAAATTAAAATAAATCTCTGATTTATTTACATTACATTTAGGATTACATTTAGGAGTCTGTAATCCAGAAAAAAACTGAGTGGGGGGGGGGATGCTCTAAATACAAGTGGAGGGGCAAGAACAATAGAATAGCAGCAGGGCATTTGCCTTGCATGCAGCCAACCCCAGACAAACTCCAGTTTGATTCCTGGTATCCCATATGGTCCCCCAAGCCTGCCAGGAGTAGCTTTTGAGTGCAGAGCCAGGAGTAACCCCTGAGCACCACCGGGTATGATCCCCCCCAAAAAAAGTAAATAAATAAATACAAGTGGATACTTGAAAAAGAATAAAAGTAGAAATTCTTATTTCTAAAATAGTTGTAACTTTGTGCCTTTGGGCATTAATTCTAAATGCACAGGTAAACTCTTGCCAGAAATTATTTGTTGATTCAGCTATTATTGATTAAATGCCTTCTAATTACTAAGCCCCAGTGCTCCAAAGTTTGCAGTAAAGACTTCAATAGACAAAATTTGATGACTCATAGAACTTAGAATCTATCAGATGGTCATTTAACAAGTGAACAAAGAAGTAAAACAATAATCAACTATTTATAGTACTTGAATAGAACTTGAATGAATAGAAGATAATACAAAAGATACTGCCAAGGAAAGTGTTTACAAATTTAGGTTTGTCAGTTCCAAATTTCCATTTTTTTTTTGTTTTTTTTGTTTTTGTTTTTAAGCCACACCCGGTGACGCTCAGGGGTTACTCCTGGCTATGCACTCAGAAGTCGCTCCTGGCTTGGGGGACCATATGGGGAACCGGGGGATCGAACCAAGGTCCGACCTAGGCTAGAGCAGGCAAGGCAGGCACCTTACCTCCAGCGCCACCGCCCGGGCCCAATTCCAAATTTCTTTAAAATGTCTTACTAAACATTCGAGAGAAACAAGAGGAAGCTTTCCAGAAAAATAAAAGCACAAAATCTTTTGTAAGAATTTGATGTGTTCTTAAGACTGCTTGAGCAACAGCTGACTAGCAGATAAGGAGCAAGATCAAGATAAAAAGAGAAGCAAAAGGCTAATTTTAATATAGTCTATAATACACAAGAATATATGTAAAATAGTTTCATTTGGGAGAACATTAAGGACAGTTCTCAATTTTTATTTTATTAAATGAATGATTTATAATATGCTGAGAAAGTGGAGAGCCCTCCTTAAAAGGATTGGGAGCCAAATTCTGGAATTTGATTCGATTTGATTTATTTTACCTATCAAACTTTGATTTGTACCTATTAAACTAAAGACTCCCACCTTGGATCCTCAGCTGGCTCCCCAATATCTCCAGATGAGATTAGTCTCCTGCTTAACATGTCTATGTTTTCTTAAACCCAGAGAGATACCCGCCCCCTCCCTTTCTGATTAAGTCCGAGCAAACTTTTACCAATTGCTATAATACTAATGGCCCAAGCTCTATATTTCATGGTCCAATACTTGATTCCTCCACTATTGAAGGTGAAATCAATCTCCTGTGGTCTCTTCGCAACCAGAGGTGCATTCTCCTTCCTTACTACTTGGTCCCATTAACCTCCATGTCTGACTTCTGCCGTATCAGTAGACCCTGCTCTACATCTCCTAAATAATGCAGCCAAATATGCTCAAATTTCACACTGCTCACAACTACAACTTCCTGTCACTGAATGCCACTGGCAGAGAAAAGCCCATAAGATTCACAGCAGATCAAGTGAGATTCTATGAGCTGGAAGAGAATAGAGGGATATAGTACAAAAACTCCATGAAATCACTACTTCACCAAGAATACTCTATCCTAGATTATCACTGAGATTTGAAGGAACAAAATGGAATATCATGGTCAGACAACACTTTAGGGAATTCATAACCTTGAAATCAGTGTTTGAAGAAGCATTAAAAGAGCTTCATACACTTGGCAATGAGCAAGGTATTCATCCACTAATGACTATTATGTTGCCCTCTGCTAGATTCAATATGTATATTTACTTCTATCTTGCTAAGGGAATTTATATGTTTCCAGTAATAAAGCAATACTTTATTAGAACCAAAAAATAAAGACTACCAAATCGAAATAGTAAGTTTGAATATTATGAGTCTAGAGTTTAATAAAGGGATTTTGACAAAAGAAACTCATTGAGGGAGTATTTATCTCAAATGAGATATTATAAGAAGAAATAAAATTATCTAAGAGTAACATATACTTTGATAATTGTGTATTGAATGAAACAGTGAACAATGCATTTAAATACCTTATAACTCAAAAAGAGTTAAACTTTGATCATGTCACTTAGAAGCTATAAGCTTAAATAAATCACAAACATTTGAACACAGTTTTCGCATGTCTAAAAGTGGAAAAAGAACAACCAACCCATTTATTTTTAGATCTAATGAAATTACAAGTATAAAGTGGTTAACAGTACATGGAAGGTATTGAACTCTGAAAGAAGTCAATTTTCTGGGGCCAAAGAAATGGTGCAGCAGGTAGGAATCTTGTCTGACATACAAGCTGACCTTGGACTTTCAAGTCAGCTACAAATGATTCCTGAGAACGGAGCTAAAGATAAACCTTGAGCAATGTCAAGTGTGGCCCCAAAACAAAACAGGTCAACTTTATTTCACCCACCTCATTTCCATAACACCCAATGAGATGAGTGAAACATTTTAAATGTATTTTTATGTTAGTCACCATTCTCAGTTCTTTCTCCCTCATTCTCAACTTTATACTAATCTTCCTCCTCCCTTCCCCTTCCCTCCTTCTTTCCTTTCCTTCTTCCATCCTTCCCTCTTTTCCTCCCCTTCCTCCCCCACCTCCCTTCTTCCCTTCACTCCTCCCTTCCTCCTTTTCTTTTTTCCCTCCCCTACACCCTATCTCTTTCTCTTCCTCCCTCCCTCCCTCCCTTCCTCCCAAAACCCCTTCACTTAACCTACCAGTCACTTAACCCATTCCATGGTTACTAAAGATACAACAATGAACTTAATAATTAAGTGCAGAAGGAGAAAAACATAAACAACTCTGCTTCTTCCTTTATCCTTAAAAAGTAGAATTAAATCAAATGTCCACTTAATCTAAACAACAATAGTAAAATCACTCACTACAAAAGAAAAAAACAAAGACTGAAAATATGTTAATTCTGTTTTCCTGGCATAGCTTAATAAATGAGCAATTGCAATCACTCTGTTAAATTTAACTTGGCTCCTTCCCAAAACACTGTCATTTATGTCCTAACCAAAGATGTATTTCTTGAACAGTTTTTAAAACTGAGACAACACTGCCTAATTTGAAATGTGTTAGTAGGGAGTAAATGAATCCATCTACTGAAAGCCTTTTAGGTCTTTAAGCACAGTATCAAGAACAATGCAAAAAATTAACAGTTATTACTCCCAAATTTCCTTCTCCACAAGCTTTAAAATAATTTCTTTTTTTTTTGGGGGGGGGTGTCACACCCGGCAGTGCTCAGGGGTTACTCCTGGCTCCATGCTCAGCAATTGCTCCTGGCAGGCAACGGGGGACCATATGGGGCACCGGGATTCGAACCAATGACCTTTTGCATGAAAGGCAAACGCCTTACCTCCATGCTATCTCCTGGGCCCCTTAAAATAATTTCTAACTTTAAGCAGGAACTTAATAAGCGCACATCTGGGGGCAGTAAGGCAATTTGCCTTGCCTGTGACCAGTCCTTTGAGCACCACCAAGAGTGATCCCCAAGTGCAGAGCCAGTAGTAAAACCTGAGCACCGCTGGGTGTTGCCCAAAACCCAAAAGTAAATAAGCACACACCTAGCACAATCTTTTCAGAAAGAAAAAGATTTAAATTCTATTAAATCTTTATGAAGTAGGTGGACTAGGAGTGCCAAGTTTTACGGAGTGGAGGGCTGGCACTTTCGTGGTGGTGAGCTTTGCACATCACATACATTAACTTTAACACACTATTGTAACCACATTACCTAGATAACAATTAATTTTTGCATGTTTTGGATTTGGGCGCCACATCTAGCCCAGGGCTTGCTCCTGGTTCCGCAAGTAGGGCTTGCTCCTGGCTCCACAAGTACAGTTCACTCCTGGAGGGATCAGGGGATTATATGATCATATGTGGTACTGGGTATCAAACCAAATTTGGGTTCTTGCAAAGAAAGCATTTCACACCCTCTGTCATCACTCCTAGCCGCAGTTTTATCTCTATAACACTGAAATATCAAGTACAAATTTTAAAAACTCAATTAAAAGTGAAATGAAATAAGTATAGTTTATATTGTGCAGATATAAATCTTATTTACTGTGCAAAAGTTCCTTAAATTATAATTTATCAACTTTTACTGATTTAATTTATTATGATTTTTAGAAAGTGTAAAGTGGCCGCCATGTGCCAGGAGTTCTCCTGGCCTTGTACTGGCATGTGGTGGACACTGGGTTGGACAGCCAGCCAAAGATCCCCCCGGACTTCCCATTAGTCTGGGGGGCCAGACGCCCCCACGCCAGAGGGTCTTCACGGCCGGATCTGGTAAGCTGGGCCCTGGGGGCTTGGTTGGGGAGGAGGCAAACTCCACCCGATGCATTCACTAACAGCAGAGGCCAGAAATGGCCTCAGAGCACCCACATGTGATGATAGTTAACCAAAGTAAAACTCTGTTATCCATAACAGATGCCCTGCATTACTGTCTTTTTTTTTTTGTATGGATAATCAATTTCAAATACCATTTTAACGTTATCCAAAAATACTCTCCTCCTTCACTATAATTAAGGAAATGGAATACCCTATACAAGGAGAATTGTCCTCAAATAGATCTTAGAGATCATATTCCATGTGAACATTGTTTTTTATAATGTTGAATGTCTTCTCTGACTGCCAAGTTTTAACCTTAAACTATTCATCTAGATTAGGAATATAGACCCGCTTATACATTACCCTTCCACACCCAGAGACTTTTATACTCTCCCCTATCCCTCCCCGAATTTATTACCCCCTCTTTATTTGGCCCTCTTTTCCCTGAGTTCTTACCTTGATAGGCACCATGTCCGACCTCCTTCCCCAACAAACCACCATCCAGCTCCTCAATTGAAAGACACCCTCGCATTCTCGTGTCACAACAAGAACCACAACCAATGCGCCTGTTGACTCCAGTTGTGACCCCTCTCACTCCCGTTATACTGTGGACTGATCAATGATACCGGAATCAGATGCAGCAAAGCTCCCAACTCAAGGACATTACAGGACTCTAAAATGCCGTAAATGATATCTTAAACTCTAAACCAAAATATGTGATACAAAAAAGTGCCTTGGTCTCCACTCCCCACAAGAGTATCTCGGAAAACCTAATTGGGTGACATATATTGCCTATGTAAACTTAATATCATATTAATAATGCATCTTAAGATATATACTTCTAAACATACAGATAGCCTCCCCCATCACTTTCTTCAGATACCTTTCTTTTCCTTTTTTCCCCTTAATTTATCTTTTCTTTTTTATTTATTTATTATTTTTTTAGCTCACTTTCATCTATTTGCTTTACTTATTTTTTTTTTATAGAAGCAGATTTTCAGCTTGGGTGCTACTTGGTATAAAAACCAAGAAACCGTCGGTCATGCCT
>PVKC010050477.1:0-10580 GCA_004027635.1 Crocidura indochinensis
ATACCCGAAACCCTACTATAAATAATTGTGTAAATTATAGTTACTTTAAAAAAATCTAGCTGACTTGTAACAATAACTTTTCAGTAATGTATCTTTAAGAAGCAATCATTTCATACACTCTCTGTACTCAGTATATCGTCACAAACAGTATAAAGCTATTAATGATGACTATCCCTCTATTGCCTATATGAATAGTTGCTTTTTGTATCATCCATTCATCTATTGCTTGGGGGACAGGCACAAATAACACCATAATTTATAAATTGGGATTTTTCTCTAAAGAGAACATATTCCCTATGCATACTTAATAATGCTGTATTGAATTTAAATTGTTAGGATAGATAGCAGATAGGGACTGGACCAATAGTATAGTGGGTAGGTCATCGACCTCACATAAGCTGATCCATATTTGGTTCTTGGCTATCCAAGAACCACAAAGAATGATAGAATGATACCTGAGCTAGGAACCAGAAATAAGCCCTCCATAGACTGTGTGTGGCCCTATCCCTTGCCCCTGCAAAATAAAAAGGATAAAGTAATTGTGATTTGCATTAAAATAGCTAATACTTTTTGGTATGGAAATTGCTCTAAACAGAAAAAAAAATAAGAATATTCTTTCAAGTTAAACTATGGAGAAGGAAATATGCAGCAAGGGACAGGTCTCTTTTCTACATGGTTATATGTAATATCAGGCTAAGTAAAAGTTAATTTGTCTAAAATTACTGGCAGTTATATTGCAATTCATAAATATTAGCATGTGAACATATTACCATATAATAAAGATTCTCCAGGATAATTTCACTTTAAAATATGGTTCCTTAATAGTTTACTAACCAGAAAACCTCTTTATTGTCAATGCAAATAGACTGATGCCTGAATTCAGTTTAACTTTCCCACTGAAAGCACTATGCACTGTCACCTACAACCTGATAAAATAGAAAACATAACAGGAGGGAGGGTCTAGGCTGGATTTATGGAAACATTAATTTAAAAATAATAAAACATGTGAGTAGTTTGGTTTGGAGCCACACCCTGCAATGCTCAGAGCTTATTCCTGGCTCTATACTCAGCGATCACTCCTGAGGCAGGTTCAGGGTACCATATGTGCAAGGGATCAAACTCAGGTAAGCCACTTACAATGTATTTGCCCTATTCACTGTATTATTATTACAGACCCAAACATGCAACTCTTTTGAGTTGTACTTGCATTATTTCTAGGATAATGTATTATATCAAAATGTCAAATGATAGTCAGAGCCAAGTACTAGTAAGAATATGGGTATAAAAATAAAACATCAAGAACTGGGAATTGAATGGAAATCAAATGATAGGCATGATGCTACTTATGTAATATTTTACAAGCCATGATGCCTAAAAACAAGCAAATACTACCTTCCCAGAGAGCAGGCAAAAGCTCAAATAATGTAAAAAAAGGCATTATTATGAGACAGTTCCCTTGTTTGAAACTGTATTGACTTTTTTTTTTGTTTTGTTTTTTTGGTCACACCCAGCACTGCTCAGGGGTTACTCCTGGCTCCATGCTCAGAAATTGCTCCTGGCAGGCACAGGGGACCATATGGGGCACCAGGATTCGAACCAATGACCTTCTGCATGAAAGGCAAACGCCTTACCTCCATGCTATCTCCCAGGCCCCTGTATTGACTTTTTAAACGTAATTTTAGATTTCAAAAATTGTTCTCAAATTAAGATTTTAACTCCAACCTTTTTTTTTTCCTTTAGATCCATATAATTTCAGTGCCCGTGAATATGATTTTGCAGTTGGGTGCTACGGGATTCCAGTGAGTACTGGTCACTAAATTGTACAGGAAAATTGTCTATATTAATATATGTATATGAACCCCCAAAAGTAATCATATCAAAAGAAAAAACAGTAAAAGTAAAATACAAATGTGATTTTCATTAAATAAATATTTGGGCTGATATTACCAGAACGTTTTTGACATGAGTAAAGACACACACACACAACACAACACAACACAACACACACACACATGCACACACACACACACACACACACACACACACACACACCATCTCCTCTTATTTCCAAAAGACCTGGCAGCTGAAAACATGCTCACAACTGTAGTCCCCATTTCAACACCCAGCTAGTTCCATAAACTCACTCTGTTCTTCAAAGAGATATAAATCAAGCCATGAAAAATAATGTATACACTGGCCATGCTGCTGAAAGTTAGCAATCTTAGAGAGGGAAAGCGAAGTCCCCTATCTGCAGAAGCCACATCATCCATTAACTATTATTGCCACTTTTTCAATCTCCCTTGTTCACTGTTCATCTATGACTGCAGAGACACCAATCTGACAACATTCTAGCTATGTCAGTATTTGAGTTAATATTACCAGGACTGTTTGGGAGTGAGTGCATCTTCTCCACATACCTTCTCATACTTTCAGAAATCTGATAGCTAAAACCATTTCCCCACAAAGGTAGCAGTAATAGAGCTTTGAATTCCTGGACTGTGTAGCCAAGATTGAATTCCTGGACTGTGTAGCAACAACTTCATTTTCTTAATACTGTCATATCCGTAAGAACACACTAATTTAGATACCAATGTATAGCTGAAGTCATCTAATGTTCCAAAAAATGAAAAAGCAGAATTTTTAGCCTAGGAAAATAGATTACTTAATTTTCTGATAATGACTTACTAAAGTCATTGGAGATACAAAAATTTTCACAAATTTGTCACTGCATTTTTTCATTCTTCTCTTCCTTTTTTCTTTTTTTCAATTATCTGGAAATAAATGTATTCTGATCAATTCTGTTAAATGTGATACATGCTCCTTAATATAGGCAATTCTTATAATTCATAAAAAGCACAATGTTATAAGTTTCAGACTAGGTAACTTTCCTACTAAAAATGATCCAACTATATATTGACTGTTCCTATATTGACCTGAAATTCACAGAACATAAAGTCTACCATTTTAAAGTGTATAACTCGATGGCAATTAATACTAATAAAACATAGTACAAGTACCATGACAATTTAGTTGTAAAATAATATCATCACATTAAAAACAGCCAGAGTAAAAACTAATAAAGGTCATAGTCCTGGGTCATATTCTTGAGTAATTCTATATTTATGTTTTTAAATTATTGGCAATATGCTTAATAGTAGATTAAATATTTTATATTTTCATCAAGAAAATATTAATATTTTAATTTTACCCATATTTGAAATATTTGTTATTTCTTTTTATCTTTATGGCATATTATTTTCTTACATTTTATTGGTCCATCATATAGTATTTCATGATGTTGTATTATTTCTCTAATTAATTGATTTTATTTTTATATGCTTGACTATATACTTACTATTTTTATATAAATGCATATAGATGCCACACTGGTCTGTAAGTCTATCCCTATAAAAATCACATACTATTCTCACTATAGTTGATTTATAGTAAATTTTGATATTGGAAATATGTATTTCTACTTGTGAAACTTGATTGAAGCCTAAATTATACTTTAGAGATCTTTTCTGTCAAAGTTCTCTAAAGATACAGAAGTAACTTTTTTTTTTTTTTTTTTTTTGGTTTTTGGGTCACACCCAGTGACGCTCAGGGGTTACTCCTGGCTATGCACTCAGAAGTCGCTCCTGGCAGGCACCGGGGACCATATGGGAACCGGGGATCGAACCTTGGTCCGTCCTAGGCAAGGCAGCAGGCACCTTACCTCCTGCGCCACCTCCCGGCTCCCTACAGAAGTAACTTTTATAAGAAAAGTATACTTAGATTTATTAATTATTTATTAATTCATCATTTAGATTGGTTCACTTTTATGGAGATTGAAAACTTCCCAACCTTCTTTCTTCAAAATGAAGAACAAGTAAAGTCAGTGGTATTTTATAGTCCTAGTCCAAATACCTGAAAGTCAACAGAACATATGCCATATTTCTCAGTATGAGGCAAAAGACTTCTGAGCCAGAATATCTAGTTTCTGTGTGCAGGAGCAGATAGACTTTCTAATTCATTAAAATGGAGAGAAAAAATTTCCCCTGTATCTTTTTTTATTCATTTTGGGCTCTTGAATTAAAAGATGACCACTTTACTTGATACATGACTTATATCACTAATATATGTCAGCAATATTCTCAGAAATTGAACCAGAAATAACATACAAGCACTGGTTTGTATACAAACATACAAACACTGGTTATTTTTTAATTCTAGGTGACATAGAATTATATCACTAGTCTTTTTGTACACTGCCATATTAACTAGAGAATGTTATCCTTTATGCAAAAAGAACTTGAAATTTTGATTGGATTTACAACAGTGATTGTCTTTCCATTTACTTTGGCCATCTTAGATTTCTTTATTCAGTGTCTTAAAGCATTTTGAATATAGGTAATTAAAATGTTGATAAAATGTATAGATATTCTAATTTTCGGAGTTAATAGAACTAGAACTATCAAAATGTTTATGCAAACAAAATATTTATGCATATTAGAAGACAAAATCACATTCATAAGATCAAACAAAAATTAGATGTATGCCCATACAACTCTAGAAAATTGTGAATTTAAGATTCAAATTTAAGGGGGCCGGGCGTTGGCACTAGATATAAGGTGCCTGCGCTAACCTAGGACGGACTGCGATTCGATCCCTCGGTTCCCCATATTGTCCCCCGTGCTTGCCAGGAGCAACTTCTGAGCGAATAGCCAGGAGTAACCTCTGAGCGTCATTGGGTGTGGCCCAAAAACCAAAAAAAAAAAGATTCAAATTTAAGATTGTGGTTCTGCTTAAAGAGATAAAAGACAATACTACAAATTTAAGCTTGTAGATGAAAATAGTTTTAAAGGATGTAATGGAATATATTTAAGAGGAATAAAGAAAACATTTCTATCAAAAAAAATAAGACTGGCCTTGCGTTCAGCTGACTATACTTGCATTATAAGAATAGATAATATTTTGAACACACATTAGTGACAACTACTATTCTAAATAAGTTGTATATTTTAACATGCAAATCATTACAGCAAACAATATATAATAAGGAGAGTAAGTGTTGAAGTCAAAGTTAAAACCAGAACCCAGGGTACTAAATGTATAATAATTATCATACATACCTGGCAGGGGAGATACCATGATCACGAAGGTGGTATCCCCAGGGCGAGGCTTATCCAATGCACTCTGGATGTGCTGGCCCCTGCGATTTTCCCAAATGTGAGAAACTCTACTGCATGATTTTAAAAAAGTGTAATAATTAGGACTACACTCCCTTGTAGGCAAATCGACCCACTCAGAAAGGGCGGAGTCAGAGAAGTGTGGCCGCATACATCATTTAGCCAATGAATACCACCACAACACGTAGAAAAAACCACAATACAAGTGTGACAATGGGAAAACAACACAGGACAGTGTCAGACATAGAGAATGAAGACGATAATTCTGATGACCAGAACTAATAACCAACTAACTAATGACCAACCAACTAATCAATCTCTCAGATAAGGATTTTAGAAAAACAATATGGAAGATGCTCATAGAACTCAAAGAAACCACGGATTGAGTTGAACAGGACGTTAATAAGAACCTAGAAAATATGAAGACAGAAATCACAAAACAATAAACTGAAATAAATTGAAATACCATGTCAACTAACAGGCCTGAAAAACTCAGTAAACGAAGTGAAAAACAAAATGGATAAGCTCAACACCAAGGTAGCAGAAACTGAGAATAGAATTGGTGCTGTGGAAGATGAGATAAATAACTCCATACAGTGGGAGAGATTGGAAAAAAAAACAAAGCAAATGAACAGACAATGGAAAAAATAGTCAAAAAATGGGAACAGATAAAAATAGAAGTCTATGATAAGATCAACAGAAACAACTTTAGAATCATTAGAGTCCTAGAGACTGAGGAAGAAAATATCCAGGAAGAATCAACGGTCAAGAACATCATTAAAGAGAAACTTCCAGAGCTAAAGAATATATGTGATCAAATCCTGCATGCTCGAAGAGTACCAACCAAAAGAGACCCCAGAAAAAATACCACTAGACACATCCTTGTCATAATGATGAATCCCACAGATAGAGACTTAATTCTGCAAACAACAAGATAAAAAAAAGGAAATTACATTCAAGGTAGCATCCTTGAGATTTACAGCAGACCTGTGACCAGAAACACTCAAGACCAGAAAGTAGTGGTGGGATATTGTGACAAGACTGAATGAAATAAATGCTTCACCTAGAATACTGTACCCTGCAAAACTCACTTTCCAGTTTGATGTAAGAATACATGATTTCACAAACAAAAAACAGCTCAGAAACTTAACAGACTCAAACCCACACTTAAGAGAAAAACTGAAAGACCTAACTTAAGACAAGACTAACCAAAAAACACACTAAATTCTGATATAAAGATAGCATCAAATCCCAGGATAGTTCTTTTGCTCAATGTGAGTAGACTAAATGCACCAGTTAAGAGGCACAGAGTGGCTAAATGGATCAAAAACTCAATCCAACTTTCTGCTGTCTACAAGAAACGCACCTGAATAGTCAGACCAAATACAAACTCAAAATAAAAGGCTGGAGGAAAATTATCCAAGCATAAAAAAATCTGGAGTGGCCATACTAATATCAGATAATGCAAACTTTATACTTAGGAAAGTTGTAAGGGACAAAGATGGACATTATATATTAATCAAGGGGTATGTAGAGCAGGAAGAAATCACGCTTCTAAACATTTATGCACCGAATGAGGGTCCAGCAAAATATTTAATACAATTGTTGACAAAGCTGAAAAATAACACCAATAACAACACAATAATTGAGGGGACCTCAACACGGTTTTGTCAACACTGGATAGGTCAATCAGACTGAAACCCAACTAGAATATACTGGACCTGAGGAGAGAAATGCAAGAAAGAGGCCTAGTGGATATATATAGGACGCTCCATCCTCAGAAACCTGGATACATAATCTTTTCCAGTGAACATGGGACATTCTCCAGGATAGACTACATGCTGGCACTTAAAACATATCTCCATAATATCAGAGGATAGAAATTTTTCAGGCTATCTTTGCTGACCACAAAGCTCTGAAATTATTTGTGAATTCCAAAGGAACACAGAAGAAAAAGTTTAACACCTGGAAGTTAAACAGCCTCATACTGAATAACCAGTGGGTTCGAGATGAAATCAAAGAGGAAATCAAAAGGTTCCTGGAAACAAACGATAATGAAGACACAAACTATCAGAACTTATGGGACACAGCAAAAGCAGTACTGAGAGGAAAATTTATAGCTTTGCAAGCACACATCAGAAAGGAAGAAGGGGCTTATGTGAGTAGCTTAATGACGCAGCTCATAGAATTAGAAAGTGCTCAACAAAAGGACCCAAATATAGGGAGGCAGATGGAAATAACAAAGCTGAGAGCATAAATCAATGAAGTGGAAACTCAAAAAACAATCTGAAAGATCAGCGAAAGCCGAAGATGATTCTTTGACAAAATAAATAAGATTGATAGACCACTGGCAAAGCTAACAAAGAATGAGAGAGAGAGAGGAACTTGATAATTCGTATTAGGAATGAAAAAGGAGAGATCACTACTGATATGTCAGAGATTCAAAGGGTAATCAGAAACTACTTTGAGTAGCTCTACACCACTAAAAATGAGAAACTGGAAGAAATGGATAAATTCTTGGACTCTTAAAATCTTCCACGGTTGAAGAATAGGATGTATCATATGTAACACCCCATCACTATTGATGAAATTAAAATGGTAATCAAATATCTGCCCCAAAACAAAAGATCAGGCGCAGATAGATTCACTAATGAATTTGTTCAAACTTTCCAAGAGGAATTACTACCAATCCTGGCAAGAATTTTTTATTAAATCGAAAAAACGGAAACACTTCCAATTACCTTTTATGAAGCCAGCATCACCTTGATACATAAACCAGACAGAGATGCAACGAAAAAAGAAAATACAGACCAATATCGCTCATGAATACAGTTGCAAAGATCCTCAACAAATTCCGGGCAAATAGGATTCAATGCCTCATTAAGAAGATCATCCACTACAATCAAGTAGGTTTCATCCCAGGAATGCAAGAATGGTTTAACATCCGTAAATCTATCAACATAATACACAACATCAACAACAAGAAAAATAAAAATCACATGATCATATCAATAGATACAGTGACAGCATTTGATAATGTTCAACACACATTCTTGATCAAAACTCTCAGCAAGATATGAATGAAAGGAACCTTTCTCAACATAGTTAAGGCCATCTCCCACAAGCCAGTGGCAAATATTATCCTCAATGGAGAAAAACTAAAAGCCTTCCCTCTAAATTCTGGCACAAGACAAGGCTGTCCTATCTCACCACTACTATTCAATATAGCACTGGAAGTACTCACTATAGTAACTAGGCAAGAAAAATATATCAAGGGAATCTAGATAGGAAAGGAAGAATTCAAGCTCTCACATTTTACAGATGAAATGATACTCTACTTAACAAGCCCTAAAGACTCTACCAAAAAGCTTCTAGAAACAATAGACTCATATAGCAAGGTGGAAGGCTACAAAATTGACACACAAAAATCAATGGCCTTTCTATACATCAATAGTAATAAGGAAGAAATGGACATTAAGAAAACAACCCCATTCACAATAGTGCCGCACAAACTCAAATATCTTGGAATCAACTTAACTAAAAATGTGATGGACCTATACTAAGAAAACTATAAAACTCTGCTCCAGGATAAGAGATTATACGTGGAAATGGAAACACCTACCCTGCTCAAGGACTGACAGAATTAACATCATCAAAATGGCAATACTACCCAAGGCATTAAACAGATTTAATGCGTTCCCTCTAAAGATCCTCACGACATTCTTCAAAGAAGTGGATCAGGCACTTTTGAAATTCGTTTGGAAGAATAAACACCCAGAATAGCTAAAGCAATCATTGGGAAAAAGAACATGGGAGGAATTACTTTCCCCAACTTTAAACTTTACTACAAAGCTATAGTTATCAAAACAGCATGGTATTGGAATTAGGACAGGCCCTCAGATCAGTGGAATAGGCTTGAATACTCAGAAAATGTTCCCCAGACATACAGTCACCTAATTTTTGATAAAGGAGCAAGACATTCTAAATGGAGCAAAGAAAGCCTCTTCAACAAGTGGTTTTGGCACAACTGACTAGCCACTTGCAAAAAATTGAACTGAGACCCCAAACTAACATCATGTACGAAGGTAAACTCCAAATGGATGAAAGACCTTCATATCAGACCCGAAACTATAAGATATATAGAACAACATGTAGGGAAAACACTCCAGGACATTGAGACTACAGGCATATTCAAGGAGGAAAAGGCACTATCCAAGTAGGTGAAAGCAGAGATTAACAGATGGGAATATATTAAGCCGAGAATCTTCTGCACTCAAAGAAAATAGTGCCCAGGATATAAGAGCCACCCACTGAGTGGGAGAAACTATTCACCGAATACTCATCAGATATGTGGCTAGTCTCCAAAATATACAAGGCAGTGACAGAACTTTACAAGAAAAAAAAAAACATCTAATTTCATCAAAAAATGGGGAGAAGAAATGGACAGAAACTTTGACAAAGAAGAAATACAAATGTCCAAAAGACACATCAAAAAATGCTCCACATCACTAATCATCAGGGAGATGCAAATCAAAACAACTATGAATTACCTCCTCACACCACAGAGAATGGCACACATCACAAAGAATGAGAACAGTGTTGACGGGAATGTGGAGAGAAATGAACTCTTATCCACTGCTGGTGTGAATGCTGTGTAGTTTTAACTTTATTAAAAGCAATATGGAGATTCCTCCAGAAACTAGAAATCAAGCTCCCATATGATCCAGCAATACCACTCCTAGGAATATACCCTAGGAACACAAAAATACAATACAAAATCCCCTTCCTTACACCTATACCCATTGTAGCACTATTTACCATAGCAAGACTCTGGAAACAACCAAGATGCCCTTCAACAGATGAATGGCTAAAGAAACTGTGATGCATATACACAATGGAATATTATGCAGCCATCAGGAGAATTGAAGTCATGAAATTTTCCTATACATGAATGTACATGAAATCTATTATGCTGTGTGAAATAAGTCAGATAGAGAGAAAAACGCAGAATGGTCTCACTCATCTATGGGTTTTAAGAAAAATAAATAACAATAATAATTTTCAGACACAAAAGAGAAAAGAGCTGGAAGTTCCAGCTCACCCATGAAGCTCACCACAAAGAGTGATGAGTTTAGTTAGAGAAATAACTATATTTTGAACTGTCCTAATAATGAGAATTTATGAGGGAAATGGAGAGCCTATCTAGAGTACTGGTGGGGGTTGGGTGGGAAGGAGGGAGATTTGGGACAATGCACTGGTGATGGGTAGTGTTCTTTACATGACTGAAACCCAAACACAATCAGGTATGTAATCAAGTGCTTAAATAAAATATATTAAAAATTAAGTATGATTCATTTTGTGATGGAGTTTTATAGGGAAACTGGTTCTTTGTGTAGGATTAAAAAAGTG
>PVKC010050478.1:0-10569 GCA_004027635.1 Crocidura indochinensis
TCCTCTCCTCCAGTGGCCCACCCCAATGCACAGATGTCCTGTGTGCCATATACTTGCCAGGACAGCCCGCCCAGGCACTCATTAATTCTCCTGAAGGGAATGTTTTTCAAATATCTGCAGGGTTCACATGGCCCCATCTCCAGGAAGCCACACTCACTGTATCTGGAAGAGCTGACCAGATTTAATCTCTGGCACCAGCACAGCCAGGAGTGATCCCTGAACACAGAGCTAGACACCCCCCTTAACACCCCAAAAATTAATCAACAAAAGTGAACCCTTGGGAGCCAAACAGCTCAAGTGGTAGAGCACAACTAAGTCCATGGGAGGTCCTAAGCTCATCATGGCACCCATGAGGCCCCAGCAATGCCAGATATAGCTCTAGAGGCTCCCACACTGGGTGTGTCCCCTCTTTAAAAATTATATTTAAACAAGTGCTTTGAATCTAGACATGTGGCTCCATGGCAGAACATATGCAGAACATGTATGAGTTCAGTCCCTGGTACCAAACAAAAACAAGAAACTGAAACCTTTTCTCCTAGCCCTGCTCCAGCAATCCCGATGCTGGTCTCTCCACCATTCTCAAGGGCACAGTTTACTAGCACCACACACTGGGCACTAGATTAATGATTTAGCATCTGTCCTCCAACCCATTAGCACTCAGGTCTCTGAGGATCGATTTTGTTAATCAATGTGTTCCCAGTATCCTTAATGATGTCTACACAGATCGTGTCCTCAAAACCTATTTGTTGAATGAATGAATGAATAAATGAACAAACAAATGTGTATTCAGACCCTGTTAAAAAACAGGCCAGAATGACCAGTTATCCTTCTTCCAGGGCATAGGAATTCCAAAGGCATGTGATGGAAGTGCACAAGTGTCTCCTCCCCACTATCTGGAATGCATAGTTGGGATGCACCAAGGTCCAGCTGCCCAGTCCAAGTGTCTTAGTATCAGGTACTGTCTTCTGCCACCCTTGACCCCAAACCACAGTCAGTTGGGAGTTTCTCTATGGCCACCTGGATCTTTGGGAACCAGCCTCAACAGTGCTAAGAGCTCCCAAATAGCAGAGAGCAGCAGGGCCTGGCACCGAACATTTTTATGACAGCAGAATGGTCATTAGCTTCTTAACCCAAAGGCCACCCCCCATCTAGTGAGGTAAGACAACAGCAGAGTGAGGATCAATGCAAGAGAAGACCCCTTTTTTTCTATCCTTTGGATCCAGGGACACTGCTAACAGCTCCTCCCAATATCTCAGTCCATCCTTAAAGTAGTATATGCAAGAGGGCAGGATGCCCAGGCCCTGCAGTCTCCTTCCCCTCCATCCCCACCAGCAGCAGCCCAACCTTTGTTCTTCAGCAGCGGGGGATGACTCTGGTGTTGGAAATTAAGGAAGCTGGGGCTGAATGGGGTGATTCATGCGGCCCCAAAAGCTCTATGTCCTGCTTCTTCTCTGAATGAATGTCTGACCAACCTGTCCAATCAGCATGCAGTGCACTCGGGGCCCCTGAGTGTCCAACTGGCCTGGGCACCACAGAAAGATACAGTAGGCAGGCGATGAGAACAGACCCAGGGCCCAGGCCTGTCCGCCTCCTTCACCCACAAGAGCCAAAGGACAGAGGAATTGCCAGATGCACCCCTGGGACCTGCAATTTCCCTGGAATTGAGCAGGAGAAACAGAGAGCACTAGAGTAAAGGGAGTTGAGAAATATTTCAGCTCCTGAGGAAATTCTTAGAGGGTTTGACAAAAGATAGGAATTGTGGGTGTCTCTTCAGTGCTATATATGGTAATAAGCAAATCACGAAGAGACAAAAACTAAGCTTGAGTAAATAAATAAATAAATAAATAGGATAGATGCACTGGATGTGCTTGACAACATTCATGGCCTGGCTCCTCGGAGCATGCATTATGATCTAGTCATGAGCATGACCAGATGTGGACCTCATCCCCTTCTGGTGTTTTCCAAATCCAGAAAGAGTCCTGGACCATGAATGATGGGAAGAAGTGACCCCTACTAAGCACCCAGCGGAGGGATTGATCACCCCAAGGGAGAGGGTGTTCTACTTGAGAATTCATAGAAAGATAATCCAGTGTCATAAAAAAAAAACACTTATGCTATAAAAAACCTTCCAAGATCATTTTATTGCGATAGGGAAATGCTTCTCATATAACATGAGATGAAGGGAAAGGAACATAAAGCCAGAGACATTCTCAGCTATGTAAAAATAATATATCTATATATATACGTGTGGAAATTTTTTTCTGGAACACCAAAATGTTAAGATTAATCTGTAGGTGGTAGAATTACTGGTGATTTTTATCTTCTTCATTTTATCATCTTTCTCTATTTTTCATAATGTTACCAATAAACAGGGACAGGGTTTGTGCTCAGAAATAAATAGCAAATGTTGCGGGTCAGCCTACATCATGCCCTGACTTTAGGAGACAATGGGGAAGGGCGACCCAGAAAGTCTCTTGGCCATTGTCCTCCTTCCACACAGCACCAAGGACCAGGCAGTGGCTCTAGAAGCACTTTTTGGAAGTCAGTCCAGGGCCACCATGGCAAAAAACTTGTCCCTCCCACCAAAGCCCCTCTCCCCTCACCCTAATTGCCTTTTTTTTTTTTTTTTTTTTGGTTTGCGGGTCACACCCGGCTGTGCTCAGAGGTTACTCCTGGCTCTGTCCTGAAATCACCCCTGGCAGGCTCGGGTGACCGTATGGGATGCCGGGATTCGAACCGCTAGTACATTCTGTTTTGCTTTGTTTTTAGTTTTGGGACTACACCCAGTGGTGCTCAGGGATATTTGGGGATGCTGGGGATAGAACCCAGGTCAGCCACATACAAGGCAAGCACCCAATCTTTCTGACCTTGAGAAATGAGCTTTTAAATCACAAAACTATGTCTGCTTCTCTTGTCACTCTAGTCCATACCTAATTTGTTACCAGACCATAGAGGCCAGACCTCCCTCTGTTTCTAGGGGACAGGTGACCTGTGAACCCCAGGCTGGGGAGCAAGAGGTGAGACTGGGTGGGGGTGAAAGAGTTCCAGGCTGAGGAAGCCTAAATACCAGGGAGCTCAGGACCCTGAGGGAGCTTGGGGGCTCTCTGTGGCTCCTCAGATACTCGGCCTATGACTAATGCATCCTGAGACCATCTGTAGACTCAGCCAGCCGGCTTCCTCTCCTCCAAGCAGGAGGACGACTAGACAGTAACTCTCAGAGGCCCAAGGTCACAGACAGCTGCCCACCAGGGCACCAACAACACCCACCAGGTCCCTAGGTGGCCCAGAGAGGACCTGACTTGCCTGCCTGGGAAAGGTGCAGACACCCTCATAAATCTAACTTCTCAGCCTCTGCTGGCCCACCCCACTGCCTGCTGGCTCCCTCTGGGCAGACTTCCAGTTGTGGACAGAGGTGGAGCTGCCAGGTGTTCAAGTTCTACAGCAGCAAGGTGGGAAGGGAGGGGAGGGGCCAATGGGGGAGGGGACATTGTATTATGGACCAGGGAAGAAGAATTCCCCGGGGCCAGCCTGGAGGAACACCCCACAATTTTAAAACTTCCAGAAGGTTCAAGAGGTTCCTGGACTCACTGGAAAATGCCAACTATAGAGGTTGGGCAGAGTTCAGAGGGTTGGAATATGTATTTTAACTGTAAATGAGGTCCTGGACTATGCCACATAGCCCTCCAGTGCTGGGTCTGGCCCCCTAGAGCCTTGAATCTACCAGACAGTACCATAAACAAATAAGGATGACCAACCGTCTGCAGATTAGGACAGGCCTACAGACATTTCCTGCCAGTCTGTGAAAACCTCATTGTCCCTTAAAAATGGTAGTTTTCAAAAACCAGTTGAGCAGCCAGCAGGTAGGAGCAGCTGAACATCATGGGGTGAGGGGTGGGGTGGATGATCTGGCTCCTGCCCTAGCTCTGGGACCAATAAGATGCTCATGCAGGCAGGAACACAATTGCCCTTAGCTGTCCACTTCAGACTATACACAAAATGAGGGTAGCAACCATTGGTCCAGTGAGAGCCCATCTGAATGTAATAAAGTGGAAAAAAAAAAAAACTCAGCACTGGATTGATCTCATACTTGCTGAGAACTTAGTGCAGCCAGGATCTCAGTGCCCAGGAGTCAGGGCAAGGACAAATCATGGGAAAGAAGAAAGGAGCCCCAGAGAACCCAATTCGGCCCCTCACATGCCAGACAATGAGAAGAAATGGCTGAGAGAGGTCAAGTCATTGCCCAACAAGATATAGCTATGAGCTACAAAGCAAGGCCCAACTCTGGTCCTTCCAATGCCCAAACACCCACATTCCTGTCACCAGCCTCCCATCTTGGGGCTTCTGCTCCGACCTGGGTGGTTTCCCATGACTGCCTCCTGGGGAAGTTCAGCTTCTCCAGAGGGCCACTGAACACACTGGGGTGAGGAGGACAGAGCAGGGTGAAACAGGAGAATTCCTAGAAGTGGTGCTGAGTTAGAGATCGGAGTATGTGAGGCAGGGGACCAAGGGCAAGGAAATAAGCAGTTACTGATGAATCAGTGACTTGTGCTCTTCTAGATCTGGTCAGTGGAGCCCAAACTACTCTCTTGATCTTCTACCAACTAGAAGGAAGTGAGTTTGTGGCTGAATGACCAAAGTGCTTGACAAGGTGAGGACCCCGTTGCCAGTGCTTGGCAGTTTTAAACCCAGGGTCACATGTGCCTTAACTTGTTTGTCAGAGCAGAACCAGGGTATGGAACTTCTGGCTGGGGGGGAGGGGGGCAGCCTCCTGACCCACACTGCCTGTTAGAAAACTGACTGTCTTTCTGTGGGGACCTGGGCAGTGACAGGCCTACCCTCTGCTTTGGGATCCCTGCAGCCCTTCTCTCCTGGGGAAAGACTCCTCGGGTGGGCAGGGCACCTCCACCACAGCTGGGCTGCAGAAGCAAGATTAGCAGCAAGATATCTGGAAGGTTCTGGAAACTTCTCCAACATGTGCTGTTTCCTCTGTGCCAGAATTGTGCTGGGAAGCTGTGCTGGCACATTTGCTGGGACAGATTAGATGTGGTCATGGTCAGATCACTGCTCACCTACTGACACCCACCAAGAAAGGAGACTTGTCTGTTTTTGTTTTTTGTTTGTTTGTTTGTTTGTTTTTTTGGGGGGGTCACACCCGGCAGTGCTCAGGGGTTACTCCTGGCTCCATGCTCAGAAATTGCTCCTGGCAGGCACGGGGGACCATATGGGGCACTGGGATTCGAACCGATGACCTTTTGCATGAAAGGCAAACGCCTTACCTCCATGCTATCTCCCGGGCCCCATGGAGACTTGTAGGTACAGAGAATGCAGCAGGGCACACATGCGTGTGCGTTCGAACGCAAGCACACACACAGGAGTAAGCATGTACACATGTTGATGTGCAAATGCTTCAATTAAGAGCATAAGTGTGTGTGTGAGGGTCTGGAAATGTGAAGAGGAAGGTCAACCTGAAGCTAGTGTCAACAATGGTGGTGAAACAATAAAACATAAATCTAACTTCCTACAGTTTACGAGCATGATGTCAGTTCCAAATTCGTTATTCATTTATCTTTGGGTTGGAGGACACACCCTACAGCGTTCAAGGGCTGCTTACCAGGTTAGTGCTCAGGGGTCACTCCTGTAGGTGCTCCAGAAGATCATGTGGTATTTGGGACAGAACCCAGGTCTCTGACATGCAAAGTTCCTACCAAACCACCAGGTGCTTTAAAGGTAGGAATTTATCCTCATCCTATTATAACATCCTCCTTCACAGGAAACCAAACTTCAGCAGGGAGCTTGTAAGCGAGTGAGAGCCTTGCCACGGTACCTGGCTAGGAAGGTACAGCAAGGACTTTCTCCCAGGCCAGTCTTCCCAGGCTCTCAGCCTGCTCTGGTCTTGGCCTCCTCCACAGACAGAGCTGGAGCCAGAGCAGTGAGGATGGGAGTGTAGGATGGGCATGTGGTTCCTGCCAGCACTGCCCTCGCTGGCAGCCTGGAGTAGAAAGAGCCACTGAACAGCCCATGGCCTCTGCCACACCGGGAGCAGCCTTGGTTTTGCTTCACTTGGCACTCGCTGAGCCTGGCTTTTCCGCAGCCTTTCTACATCTGCCTATCTGGAGAGTATCCCAATGCAGCCATCGGCCACTCCAGCACTAATCATGCCCAAGGCCCTGCCTACCAGACTAGGCGGAGCCCTGCTTGGCCAGCACATGGTCCCAACCTTTGTACTGGGGGCCTAGGGGTGATGATCCTAACTGCCTTCTCTGAGCAGCAGCCTTCAAGGCAAACGTGGGTATCCTGAAGGAAATAGACAGGAGGAGATGGATTGACACTGGTCCCCAGAAGAGGGTGCACTCAGCACCCCACCTACCTCCCCATAACCAGCTCGTCCTCCACCTGACAGAGCCAGAGGGAGCACAGGAGAACAGGGTGCATGGAGATCAATGCCAAAAAGCTGTGGGTGCCAGGCCTGCCCAGGCTCGTTGTCACATAAGGCAGAAGCCTCATGTCCGGGTGTGGAAGCTACTCTGGGGATCAGGTGGCAGCCCAGAAGCTGCCCAGTGCTCCCCGGAAGAAGAATCTGTGAGGGACAAAATGTAAGGAGGGACAAGCACGTCTGCAAGTGTCCCAGCAGCCCTGACCCTGGCATGAAGCCCAGGCATTTGCTGGCACTTACTGGCCCCGGCACTGCCTGGTGACAAGATTATGACCTGGCAGGCCTGGTTTGTAAAGGAGTCCCAGTCTGGGATGGACCCCACTTGAGGGCAGATACTCCTCATCACCCTCCTACAGTGCTGTCTGGATGCAGCATAAGTGCCTCTGCAGGACCAGCCGGCAGACACGCGGGGCGCCAGCAGCCTCAGATGCCACCCACATTTCTCAGTCTCCTACTTGCACCTGAGCCCCTCGTGGGTGGGGGTGTGGGCAGATGGCCCGAGGTCCACAGGATAGCCCTGAGCTTGGGGGCACCTGGCACCTTTATACACAGAGAACAAGTTGTCTTCAGAAAACCTGGGGATAGGGCAAGGAATACTCACACCTCAATGGGGTGGGGGACTCCGATCACCCACACCCTCACATACCAGAGACCCCACGGACCAAGCACTCATTCTGCCTGTCAGGGGTCCCCGTCACAGACCCCAGGTTCAGATGGGTCCCCGTTCTTCCAGCCTCTCCTTCCCTGCAGAGCTCAGCCTGGTCTTGAAACAGAGCAAGGCAGTGTGAGGGGGCGCCCGGCTTCCCCCACTTGTGCTCTACCTTTCATCTCCTGCAACTCTGCCACACCTCTACCACTGCCAGTCAGGCAGGCACTCACCTGAGCGGGATCTTGACCCGTAGGTATCGGTCCACGGCGATGGCCAGCAGGGCCAGGATGGAGCTCTGGGTTAAGATAAGGACAGGGCAGGCGACCATGAGGCAGGTGTGGAAGTAAGTCCGCGGCCCGATGTTGATGAGGATGGCAAGGGGGATGACCAGGGCGCCCACCGCCACGTCAGCTACCGCCAGCGACACGATGAAGCAGAAGGTGGCATCGCGCAGCGCCTGGTTCACCTTCACTGCCCAGATCACCAGCACGTTCCCGGGCACGGAGACCAGGGCGATGAGCACCTCGATGCCGATGTAGGCGGCCTGGAAGGCCGAGATGGAAGGCGACATGGCGAGCACAGGCCGGGCTCATCAGCGGACGGGCACCGAAGGGCACGAGGCTGGCACCTGTGGTCATGGAAACCTGGGTAGGAAGGCCGGCCGGGCACGGGAAGGAGAGCCCGGAGTGGCGCTGGAAGTCCGGGACTGCCTTTGGATCTCTGCCCCGCTTGGCACTGGGTACACATGCCCGGCTGGGCTGGCACCACACCAACCGGCCCCCTTCCTCCTCCTAGTCTATCCCCTCCCCTTATCCCATTCAGTCACTTAAAATAGCAGAGCCAGCTCCTCCACCGGCTGCTTATCAGGTGTGAGGCAGCTCCCGGCGCGCGTACACACAACCCCCAGAGGGGGCCCCCTATGCCAGCCTCTGCCCACCCGGGGCAAGAGTGCGGGGAGCTCACCGTCCTGCCTGCTGGCCGCCAGGGGAGTCCCAGCGGAGGTGCCCAAAGTTCAGGGCGCCTGGGAGCGCGCCGAGCTGCGCGGCCGCTCCGGGCAAAGCTGGCCTGGGCTCCGGGTAGCCGGCGGCGGCTCCGGCTCATGGTCCCCGGGCTCCCGCCGCAGCGCTCGGCCCGGCCTTTCCAGCAATCACATGGTGCCGCCCGGCTCGGCCCCCGGCGCTTTTAAAGAGGTAGCGCCTGGTTTCGCACCTGGGACCGGGCAGCGTCGACGCTGTGCGGGGGGCCGCGCTGGCCGCACCCCAAGCCCCTCTACC
This sequence comes from Crocidura indochinensis, assembly GCA_004027635.1. Classification (NCBI taxonomy): domain Eukaryota; kingdom Metazoa; phylum Chordata; class Mammalia; order Eulipotyphla; family Soricidae; genus Crocidura; species Crocidura indochinensis. The sequence continues at coordinate 8,357 of PVKC010050478.1, forward strand.
GGCTACCCTGCGCTCCAGCCCAGCGCCCGTACCTAGACGCCCGAGAGAACTCTGCAATGCTCCACCGGGACCCTGGCCATCCGCCGCCCCACGAAGGGCCTTGGAAAGGGGTCCAATTTTTCAGCACCCCCTGCGACCCCGTTGAAGAACCCCGAGGCGATCAGAGGCACAGACTTACCCAAGGTCACCCAGCTGCCCCGACACCTACGGAGCCCTCTCCAGCTCGACGCGCCCCGCAGTGCCCGGTGCGGGCACCCCCCGGGGAGTGCGCGAACGGCGCGCGTGCTGGCCCGGAGGCTGCTCCCGGCGCGGGAGTCGAGTGACAATCGGGCTCGACACCCTGCTAAGGGGCGGGGGCGCCGGTACCGGCATCGGGGCCCCTCCTCTCTCCTGCGCCCCTTCCCCCCACGCCCTCCTCCAGACAAAGGAAGTGAATCTGAGTGAGAACCGCACCGGTCGGCGTGTGGATCCCGCGTCCTTGGGGGCTCTCATCCTCCGGCTCGGAGCGGGATGGGTCCGGAGCCCCCAGATCCCGGCCTGCCAGACCGACCGCCCCCGCCCCCCCAAGTCGCAGAGCAGCGGCTGGCGCACACTCTCCTGGCAGCCAGGCTGTCCCTGCACCCTGGGAGACCGGCCTCTCTGCACCGTGCAGGCGCCTGCCTCCCCCACTCCTGCTCCCCCTCCTCCCTTTCCTCCTCCTCCTCGTCTTCCTCCTCCTCCTCCACCGCAGGCTCCATCCTGAGTCATTCTCCAGAGCTGCCTCGGGGTCGATTCCCATTTCCATTTTACAGATGAGGACACTGAGGCGCACGGGCTGGCACAGTCACCTGTGTCGGTTATCGCCCCCTCCTGCCCAATTTCTTCCTCTCCCTCCCTTCTCTCTTCCTTGCAGGGCCCCTCGGCCATCGGGGATCTCTCCTCAGTTACACACCCCGAAGCACAGATTCAAGAGATGGACAGCGTGTGCCCAGATTTTAGCCTGGCTCCTGGCTTCGGGCACCACCACCCTTGGCCCGAGTCCCACCCGGTCCGCTCCTCCTGCCTCCTGCAGAGGCTTCCGCGGGACTGGCTCGCGTCAGCCTGAGCAGGTGCCCGCGGGGATCTGCACCCCGGAAAAATGGGCAGGCGAGCTGGGACGGCAAAAGAGGGCGAGGGCACTCCGGGCTGCCTGTGCACGCCCAGAGCCAAGGGCTCTGCCCACTAGTTGCCCTCAGCTGGGCCCAGAGAGGGTTCTGCGCAGAAAGGAGTTAGCGCAAAAGGCTCCTCCCGGGGCTCTGCACCCCTGCGGTGATGAGCTGAGGGTGGAGAGGGAACCTGAGGAACCAGCAAAAGGGTGAGATCAAGCCGGGAGAAGAAAGGCTGCCGCCTGGGGAGAGATAACTTCCATTTCTGCCTTCAGGGAAGCAACCAGTCTGCTCCCGGGCTGCCAGATTGCAGCGCTGGTTTAGGATTGGAGAAAGTAGGAAGTGTGAATGTTCTTGCTCTGGGCCCCACTTCCCCTGCAGACAGCTCCATGCCTCCCAGGCATGCTCGGTGTTTCCCACTTCCCCGCCCTCTATCCCCACAGAGTTCCCAGTCTTAGCATCTCGGAAGCATTGCCCCAGGTCCAGTCATTTGGTGAAGGGAACTTTCTCTCCTAATCTTGTTTTTGTTGTTGTTTTGTTTTGGGACTACTGGTGGCGCTCAGGGGCTACTCCTAGTCCTGCTCTCAGGAACATTACTGGCAAGCTCAAGAGACCATCTAGGATGAAGGGGATCCAACCCAGGTTGGCCGCACGTGCTAGGTTAACGCACTACCTATTGTGCATATCGCTCTAGCCCCCGAACTCACTCTTGAAGAGCCCAGAAAACACTGCAGACTCAGGAATACTCCAGTTTGGGTCTGGGGGTCCACAATCACCAGGGTCACCCTACCTTATTCTCCAGCAGCATCTTCAATTCTGGGGCCCATGAGATACATCACGCCATATTCTTGTTTAGGGTTTTGGTTCGGGGCCATCCCAGCGGTTCTTAGGGCTTACTCTTGCTCTGCACTCAGGAACCACTCCCGGTGCTGACCATATGGGATCCCCGGATTGAACCCAGGTCAGCCATGTGCAAGGCAAATGCTCTACCGCCATGCTATCTCTCTGGCCCCTGACCCCCTATATTCTTACCACCGCAACATGTTGTTGACATGCAGTTGAAACATTTGCATAATACCTAATTTGTTG
>PVKC010050479.1:0-10578 GCA_004027635.1 Crocidura indochinensis
ATATATATATAAATATGCAGCAGCTATTTACTTAAATAATTAAAAATTTTAAATATTTAGAGATATAAAATGTCTATTTAAAGACTACTTAAATCTCAGTTAAACAAAATCTTTCTAAGCAATTATGAGATAATAAAGATGAATTATAACTTGAACATAGCCAGAGGGTAATTATTGCTAATTATTTTATGAGTACTAAAACATTTTTAGACTTTGTGGTTATCCCATTTTATTCTAGTCTGGGGCTACACCCAGAGGTGCTTAGGGTTCACTATGGACTCTGCCCCAGGGATCATTCCCAGCTGGCTCAGGAGACCATATGGAGATTCAAACTGGATCAACCATTTGCAAGGCAAGTGCTATAACTGTCTTTCTAGTCCAATTCTATTTTATATATTGCAGAATAGTAAACATCACAAAGTGACTTAAAACAATCTAGCAATCTTCTAGGCAAGTATTTGAGCAAAGATTAACTGTATAATCTTTAATTCTGTATAACTCCACCTAAATTATTCAGTTATAGTCAGTGGGCAGATGGACAGATTTATAGCAACTAAGAAGATGCTATTTATATCTCTTGGTATAACTTTATTGGGTGAGTTTGAGAGAAAGGACGAAGAACAGTTTGGGGAGAAGGCAAATAACAATGATATTGGTACAAGGCTCCCATTTTTTTTCTCCAGCCAACACTCTTATGGCTCTTCATGGAAAGTTCTCCATCCTTTAATGTTCCAAAATGATGCTTTTGTAAGAAAAAAGAGAAGGAATTAGAACTCATAGTCATATGCCTTGAAGGAAAACACACTTTCTGTATTTCAGTTTCATCCTCTAATCTGTGCCCTATTTTCTGCTAAATATTGTTAGGAGGATCTTGTTCTTAAACAACTATGAAAAAAACTTAAAGCTTTCTAAAAGTATAAGATATTGTTAGAAGTTCTAGTCTGTATATATGAATGCTTTTTAAAAATAAATTAGGCCCATGGGGTCGGTGAGGTGGCGCTAGAAGTAAGGTGTCTGCCTGCCTTGCAAGCGATAGCCAAGGAAAGGCTGTGGTTCGATGCCCTGGTGTCCCATATGGTCCCCCCAAGCCAGAGGCGATTTCTGAATGCTTAGCCAGGAATAACCCCTGAGCATCAAATGGGTTTGACCCGTAAAACCAAAAAAAAAAAAAAAAAAAAAAAAAAAAAAAAAAAAAAAGGTCCAAACGCATTGTACTAAAGAGCAATGTCCAAGAGATCATGAGGTGCTAAAATGGAACCCAGTCCTTTTAGACTCATGCATATGAGTCCATCCAGCTATCTTTCTGGTCCCATTAATATTTTTATTAAATGAAATGTAGAACCATTTGTTTCAAATAAGAATAATCTTTATTTCTGATTTTGTAGTCCTCTCTACAGATTTCTTTAGAAAGATAATTTCTTAAATTGGGAAATTATTTTGAAACAAGGTCATTAAGTAACTACTTATTGGATACTCTGTACTGTCTGTCCTGTTATTCAAACAGAAACAAGATTTAATTCACAATGATCATGTACCCAGTTAAAAAACTATATTTTATATGACAGCTATTTATGCTTTAGAGCAAGTTTATAGCAAAAAACCCAGAGAGATAGTAGAAAGGTTAGAGGACTTGCTTTGCATGAGATATACCCTACTATAGTTCTCAGCATAGCATTTGCTCCCCAAACACCACCAGGTATAGCCCCAAAGCACAGAGCCAGGAGCAGCCTCTGAGTACTACTGGTGTGGCTCAAAACTTTCCCTACAAAAAAATAACAAAAAAAAACAGGTTATTTAGAAATTTGGAGATAATGTAAAATAATTGAATTAAGCAATAGAAATATTTCTTTATGAAAGACTTATTTTTCTGTGTAGATACATTTTTCAAAGTGCCATCCGTTTGGCAACAAATATAGAAGCATTTGAAGAGTTCATTCATATTAAAGTGGTAATGACTAATGGTAACCTAATGTTCAAAATGCTTTAAGAAAGATTAAGTTTATTATAATTATTTAATCAAAATAGAGCTATGAGAACTCAATTCTCAAAGACCATAATAAAAACTTAACAACAAAGTCTGAAATTAGTAAATGAATAAACAGCAACAGTATAATCTACAACAGACAAAATTAAAATTCACAAATTTCAAACATAGAACTAAGTGTGGTGAGGTAGAGATAGAGTTTCATTGCTCCATCTTTTTTGTTTTGTTTCGGGTCACACCCGGCAGCGCTCAGGGGTTCCTCCTGGCTTTATGCTCAGACATCGCCCCTGGCAGGCACAGAGGACCATATGGGATGCCGGGATTCAAATCAGCATCCCTCTGCATGAAAGGCAAACGCCTTACCTCCATGCTATCTCTCCAGCCCCTCATTGCTCCATCTTAATGCCTACACCTTTCTTATGGTAGTTTAAGTCTTGAGACTTTTGCTACTTCTGTTATCATTTCAAAATAGTCATGGATACCTACTAAGTTTATTTTTTAAAGTTTTTTTGGCAGTTGCTCTTCAGTAATGTAATCAGATAATTTCATGACTACCATTTTATATTACCATAATAAAATTGTCATTAAGCTTCACTTATTAATTTAACACCTTGGTTTTGTACAAGGATTTTCTTAGTTCTATTTCCTGAGCTTATCATTTGGTTCAGATGAGATATTGAAAGGCCCAGTAAAAACAAGCAAGAGGCAATATAGACAAGTCCTTAAATAGTCAAATATTTAAACTTACTTTTTGGGTCATGTGACCACCACTGAAATAACGCAGATACAGATTTGCTGTCAGCTGATTTTCACTTTTTTTAATAATTTCAGATGGCCTTACCACCCAAATCAATCCAAGCATATGGTCCATGGTAGAGAATTCAAATACCTATATACTGGAGTATAAGCAGAATTTTTCAGCACAAAATTTGTTCCGAAAACCCCAAACTTGGCTTATACTCAGGTCATACAGGTTATTTGGTTCAGTGTTGTGCACACCAAATCAAATGCACACAGCCTCCAGTCGTCTTCTGCCGTCTGCTGGAGGGGGCAGTGCTTCGGCTCAGTCCACTAGTCGGGCTGAGCTGAAAGGTAGGGCTGCTGAACTGAACTGAACTATTTAACCCACAGATATTCTGCGCTTTGTATTAAGACCGACAGCAGTGATGATGATATCTGTGAACTCAGTGGTGATGACAATGCCTATGTTGATACACTCATATCAGATTCAGCTGAAACTCTTTTTGGGTATACAGATGAGGAGGAGGAAGAGGAATCCAGTTTTGAAGGATTTTAGCCTTTGTGATTTAGCTTGATTACCTGTTAAGCTACGGTTTTCTGCACTTTATATAAAGTTTTGAATTATTGTTGCTAGTTTACAGTTTTTCTTTAACAATAAATATTGGAAAGCATTTAGCCTACTGATTCCTCAATTACTGTAATTGTTTTGGGTATATATTTTTATTTATGAAATTTACAAGTGGCTGTTGCATTTTCCACCTCAGCTTATACTCGAGTCACTAAATTTTCCAAGTTTTTAGGGTAAAAGTAGGGGGGTTGGCTTATACTAGAGTATATACGGTATATGCTCTTTTATGAAGATACAAATACGAAAAATAAAAAGCAGCTGCAAAACCTGAAGAGGAGAGTTGATATGGAAGCCTAGTGGAGGGACACACACACATACACACACACACACACACACACACACACACAGAGCACTAAATTTGCAGTTTTATGGTTGAGTTACAAGAGCAGAGACATGTCTGCTGCCGAGGTTGTTGCAAATTTACTGAACTAAATAAAATTATCATTTGTTGATGATTAGTATTGTATGTAATCATTATATGCAACTGAGAAAACTCTATGTGGTCTGTGTTGCCTAATTTTGTAAACTTAGAAATAAAAGCTCTTATCTGAAACACTGCAGTACAATATGCAAATAATTGTGGTGAAAGTTATGAGCTGTAGGATTCATTTCTGCCCTTACCAAGCACCATCTTTCAAGGAGTTATCCCTTATTTCTTTAGACGCTAAGAATATTGAAACATGTTGAATTGTCAAAGTGTTTCCATATCCAAGTTTGGAGGCATCCCTCAGGACAAATAAATAGATAAAGAGATGACATATACACATAATGTGAAAACTCAGCTATCAGAAAAATGCTGCAACAGATAGTGGAGGGATTTGGTATTTTGACAGTATGTGTGGGAGATGATTTACTTTTTAAGGGGAGTGAAAGATCACATCTGTTGCAGCAGACTCATGTAAGCCAATGCTACCTCAATAAAAAGGATTTTTTTTTAATTTCTTAATGAGACATACACACAGCATAATGGGATGTGAAAATAAGGTCATATTTGAGATTATCAATGCCTAACTGAGAAATTTCTACTTCTATTCCAAATAAGACAAGCAGGCTAATTGTTTCTATCACCCTTTACCAAGATCTTCCAAAGTTCCCATCAGGCTTCACTGAACAGTTCTCATGCTTTTCTTCCCAAATGTAAATCAGTGATTAGCATTCGTAAGTACAGCCACTTAAACTAGTAACCCCAGTGCAACCATAGAAACTATCACTCAGAAACTGCAATGATCCATAAAAGCAGCTAATACCTTCATAGCTGCCAAGGTACATTTTGAGTATTCACTAATATTAGCCACTCAGAGACAGTAAAGGTACAATTGCAATGCAATAGGGTACAGTAATAAATGCTTCAGGTGTAGTTGCTGTAGTAGAAGAAGCATATTAAACTTTTCCAGAGTGTATGCAATCATCAAAGGAGACTTATTGTCAAGGATGGTTTTATCTAAGCAAGTTATGCATTTCTCTTTGCATTTTGGGGTATTATTTTGGGTTATTTTCACAGAAAATGTTTGATGGTTTTGTAACTAGAAGCCCAAATTGTAAGGGCCTCACTTTTGTAACTAAGGATGACATGTGATCATGCCAGATAAGCAAAGAAGCTATTCTTCTCTCTCTCTTTTTTTTTTTTTTTTTGGTTTTTGGGTCACACCCGGCAGTGCTCAGGGGTTACTCCTGGCTCCATGCTCAGAAATTGCTCCTGGCAGGCACGGAGGACCATATGGGGCAATGGGATTCGAACCGATGACCTTTTGCATGAAAGGCAAACACCTTACCTCCATGCTATTTCCCGGGCCCCAAAGAAGCTATTCTTAAAGAAATCTTCCTGCATTTATATTGGTGCTCACATTTATTTCATTGTTTCAAGGAACAAAAGAGAAAAAAAATTAAATGATGGCTGCTAACTCTTTCCAGGTAATATGGTCCAACCTGAAAACCCTAAGGCCTTGTAATGCAGGTGGCAGATTCTCCTTTCTGCCTAAAGGCACAGTAGCCCACAACCAAATATGATACTCTCCTCAGAAAAGGTCCACAATTTAATTTTAACAAACTGCTAAGCCACCACATTATTTCCATATTTATTGATCTCCAACACCTCAAAATTTCAGTGTCAGTAGGATCACAGCAAATCTGACTGATTGAAATGTTGCTTAGAAGACCACCAAGCTAACCAAAAAAAAAAAAAAAATTGGGGGCTGGGCGGTGGCGCTGGAGGTAAGGTGCCTGCCTTGCCTGAGCTAACCTAGGACGGACCGCGGTCCGCGGTTCAATCCCCCGGTTCCCCATATGGTCTCCCGTGCCTGCCAGGAGCGACTTCCGACTTCTGAGCGAATAGCCAGGAGTAACCCCTGAGCATCACCTGGTGTGGCCCAAAAACCAAAAAAAAAAAAGAATCAGAAGACCACCAAGCTCAGTGAGCCTTAATAGAAACATAGAAATGTCAGTTGACATTACATACAGCCCAATAAACCCTTTGTCCATGCCTAAAATGACTTTGGCAACATAAATGAGAGATATAATAATTATTATAAATTGAGCCTTATTGATATAAGTTTTAACAATTCCATTTCCTTTGTATTGTAACAAACAATATGAAAATTTGTCTATGCATGCAAAGGGGCAGGTAGGGTGGTAAATGAGAAAATGGGACAGTAATGGAGGGTCACACAGGTGTTTGAATGGGTGTTTTAATATATAATAACCCCAATTATATAATAAACAAATTAGTAAATCACAGGATTATGATAAAAAATGTTAATGAAATAAAATAAGCTCAGAACTTATATCTCAGATTCAACCATCAAATATTAAAGTGATAGGACTCAGTAAAACTTTGCATTATAAATACATATTAGTGCATAAGAGAAACCCTACATTTCTATAAGTCAGCTATTCAGCACTCTGAACCTCTTTCAGCATCAAAGAAATCTTCCTATAAGAGTCATTTAAAGGTCTAAGACACAGTGCTATGCTAGTTGCTGTTGAATCCTCTGACTTGAAAATTATACTTCTATTCTAAGGTTCTTTCTGTTTTAATCATTCCCACCCAAAAATATCTAAAACCATTTTCATGATGTAAAGAAACAGGGACAGACTAAAAATAATTAGAGATCATGGAGCTATCTAGAACTTCTCGTAACCCCTTCCAGCCTTAAGACCTATCAAAGCAATATTTCATACTCTTTTCCTCTAGAAAATCTAATGGAAACTCTGCAGATCTTTACTATGTTATAGGTACGTTAGTTATTACCAAACCCAGTGAATCCCTGTTATAAGGCTGTTTCTGCTTTGAGGTATCAGAAGCCCAGAGAAACAGAGTGACATCTGAAGAAAATAAAAAAGAAAAATCTTGGAAAAACAAACTGTGTAGTTAATTCAATAAATCATCCCACCAGCTTTAAGTGGCCATCCTTCTAATTCAGAAAATAATTCAATTCCCTCCTTTAATCTAATAGAATCCGGTATGATTTGACCCTCCTGTTTCCTTTAGATCATACCTCTCCCTTAACTCATATCATATAACTGTATTGTACTTTTCTATGCTTTTTGCACTTTGCCAACCTCTCTTCTTACAGTGCCTGTGGGCAATCAAACTCCAAGATAATCCTCTCTGATTTACATCTCATAGCATATCTCCCTTTATAAAGTGTCCTCCTGCAATGAACAGTGAATAGGATCAATTTATAAAATGATTAGATTTTGTAGAACTGACTTCTGTGCTAGATTATAAAAGATATGTAATTCCTGCCTTGTCACCATATTAGACTGTTTGCTCTGAGAGTAACCAGCTGTTTATCCTTGCTTTGGAGATGCTCAAGCAATATAAGGGAATGTCCATATTTGGAGAGTAAGATGGCAGAATCTTGAAATTTGGGAAGTGGATTCTCCAGATCCTGTCAATTCTGCAGAGATTATAGCCTTGGTTGAAAACTTGTCTGAAATCTCTAAAGTGACCCTTAGCCAGAAATTGCTTCCAAATTCTGAATTAACCAGTTCTAACTAACCAGTCAAGATGCTTCCAAATTCTGGACCAACAAAAATTCTGATATGGTAAATGTTAGTTATTATTTCAAGCTACTATCACTTGATATGGTTTGCAGCAATAAATAACAGAGGTAGTCACATGCCTTCTGGAATACTTGAAGTTCTCCTGTTTCCTAAAATCCTTTGAATATTTGTTTTAATGTCAACTACTCTGACTGTATAAAAATACTCTCTTTAATATGGTATTCTTGGTTCATGTTTTCCTACTTAATTTTTCTTCATGGTATTTATAAATACTGATATCATTTACCTGAGTCACCATGCTCAAATATCAGATACTTGAGAACAGTGATTGATTTTGTTCACAGCTATATTTCCAAAGCTGAGAATAGAAGTAGGTACTCAATATTTGTTGAGTGGTTGAAGGAAGGAAGAAAATAAAGCCAGGGAAGAATTGTTATGAAATAATGGATTCAGGCTAAACATATGAGGTTCCATTTGTACTTTGAGAACAAAAATAACAGATAGCTATTGGGATGTCATATTTAAAGTCTGATTTAGACGATTATACCAAAAAATGGATGTACTATTATAATTTGTAGAAGAATCAAGAGAGATGAAAGATATAGGAAACACTGGATTAATGAGAGAAAGCTACTAGGGAACTTCAGGGCATCTTTCAAAATTATAAAGTACAAAATATAATTTTATTTTAAAACTTAATTTAAAATGTTAGAGGACCAGAGAGACAGCACAGCGATAGGGTGTTTGTTTTGTAAGCAACAGACCCAGGACCAATCGTGGTTACAATCCCAGCATCCCATATGGTCCCCCATGACTGCCAGGAGCAATTTCTGAGGACAGAATCCAGAGTAACTCCTGAGTGCCATTGGGTGTGGCCCATAAAACCAAAAGATTTTTTTTTTTTTTGGTTTTTGGGTCACACCCAGCAGTGCTCAGGGTTTACTCCTGGATCCATGCTCAGAAATTGCTCCTGGCAGGCACGGGGTACCATATGGGGCACCGGGATTCGAACCGATGACCTTTTGCATGAAAGGCAAACGCCTTACCTCCATGCTATCTCCCGGGCCCCAAAAGATTTTTTTAATTAAAATATTTTTTGAATTTTGGCAACCTGGCTATGCAGAGCTAATTCTTGGCTCTTCACTTAGGGATTATTCCTAGTGGACTATATGTGATACCAGGGATCGAGTTCAGGTTGGTCACATGCAATACAATTGTCCTACCAACTCTAGTGCACAAAATATAATTTTAAACAAACAAAAAAATCTCAAAACTCAAATGTTCACTAGAAAGCAAAAATATTTCATAGTTTTTCTGTTTAATTGTTCTACTTTCTTCTCAGTGTGAAACTACACATAACTCAAGTTCTTTAAACATTAAAATGTGAAGGTTTTCTTATTGTACATAACTCTTAAATTCAGATACAAAGTTTTCACTTTTCATTTTTTTTTTTTTTTTTTGGTTTTTGGGTCACACCTGGCAGTGCTCAGGGGTTACTCCTGGCTCCATGCTCAGAAATTGCTCCTGGCAGGCACGGGGGACCATATGGGGCACCGGGATACGAACCAATGACCTTTTGCATGAAAGGCAAACGCCTTACCTCCATGCTATCTCCCAGGCCCAAGTTTTCACTTTTCAAGAATCACCTACCCAGTTTAAGTACAATCTTTATTTTTTTAATTGAAGCAGATGCTTGTCAGAGAATAACATCAAATTAAAAACCAAACAAGGACTTGAGGAAGAATGGCTATTTTTCAAATATAAGTAAACTGGCCCACTTTGTGACTTAAGCAAGTGTCTCTTTAGTAAAAGGTGTCAAAAATATGATATTTTGGAAAGGAAAATTATCAGAGGCTCACAACCAAAGCAAAAAAAAATGTCAGGATTTTTGTTAACACATCACACATATATTTGAGTAGGGGTTATTTTTAAAATTGATTTATGTATTTAAATATTCTAGCACATAGCTCCTTAATTTGCTTTAAAATATCTTCTTTATTCTGACTACTGCCTATTTCTATATATTAAACTTGATAGACCATGAATATTTTGTATTCCTTACTGAAAGTGATTTTTAATTCCTTCCCCACTAGTAATATTTAATATCAATTTCATGTTTTCATTTTTGGGCACATTAACAGTTTTATTTTAGTCACCGTTATTTACAAGTTTACAATACTATGATAGGATTTTATATACAAAATTCCAACACCGGGGCCGGGCGGTGGCGCTAAAGGTAAGGTGCCTGCCTTACCGAGCTGGCCTTGGACGGACCACGGTTCTATCCCCCGTGCCCCATATGGTCCCCCAGGCCAGCCAGGGGCGACTTCTGAGCGCATAGCCAGGAGTAACCCCTGAGCGTCACTGGGTGTGGCCCCAAAACAAAAAAAAAAAAACAAAAACAAAAAAACAAAATTCCAACACCATCCTCTACCAGAATGTTCCTTTTCCTCACCACTGAATCTGGCTATTCAGTTCACCACCTCCTTCTTCAGTTCACTATAGTTCACCTTCAGTTCACCACACCTTCCCCTTTACATCACCTAATGTTTCACTACTACCATTGTCTACTCCATTCTGTAGATCAGTTCCAAGATTTTGTTGGTTGGCTTTTTATTACTCTCACCATGTTTGTTTATATCCTATGCATGAGAGACAATTTATATATGTTTCTCTCATTCGATCTCCAGTTTCATCCACATAGCAGCATATCAAATGACGTTGTCTCTTCTTATATCTGAGAATGTTACATTGTAAAAATATAACACAGTTTCTCTATCCTGTCAGCTGTTCTTGGACACCAATGAACACAAGATTCAAAATTTCCCTTCTGAATAACCTTTTTGGGTAGATGCCCAGAAGTGGGATTGCTGAGTCATATGAAAGTCTAATTTTCAGGCTTTTTTTTGGTTTTTTTTTTTTTTTTTTTTTTTTTTTTTGGTTTTTGGGCCACACCAGGTGACGCTCAGGGGTTACTCCTGGCTATTCGCTCAGAAGTAGCTCCTGGCAGGCACGGGGGACTATATGGGGAACCGGGGGATCGAACCGCGGACCGAGGTCCGTCCTAGGTTAGCGCAGGCACCTTCCCTCCAGCGCCACCGCCTGGCCCCCTAATTTTCAGTTTTTGAGGATTTTTCATATTGTTTTCCAAAAAGGTTTAGCCAGTCAACATTCTCACCAGTATTGATGAATATTCCTTGCCCCCAAATCCACACTTGTT